>JAEANM010016464.1:0-13266 GCA_017656035.1 Myanophis thanlyinensis
AATGACAATTTAAAAACAAATTAAAATTAACTAATTAAGGTGGCTGATCATAATTAAAAACCCAATGTAAAAAATTAAAAATTTAAGAATTTAAAACAATTAAAAATTACAAATTTTAAAACTGATTTTAAAACTAATTTAAAACCCCTCTTTGACTCCTTTTAAACCAGCAGACCTCTCTGTCCAAAATGTGGACTTTGCCATCTTCAAAAGAGTGGCCTTTCTCTTTTAAATGCTGATGGACTGCTGAATCTTGTCCTGATGGATTTGTTCTCCTACATTTTGCCATGAGTTTATGAAGTGATTGTTTTGTTTCCCCAATATACGGATCTGCACACGGCCTTTGGTTACTTGTTACTCCTGGAGTTATAGTCCAATTATCTAAAGAGCACCAATTGAAGAAAGGCTGATGTAAACAAGGAGCAATTTGCCTTCTCCCCAAATAGCAGCAGTTCTTTTCCATGAGTACGTGTGGATTCCTACCGGTTACATTTACCTTCTGGGTCTGCATCAGCCTGAAGCACCATCAGAATCTCCTTAATTCGTCCCCGGGTGCCTTGCAGGGTGTAACATCCTCTTTCAGATTGCTAAGACAATGAATCACAGGCAGGGAGAGAGCTCCAAGAGAGCACTAGGACCTGCTGGATCCTGGCCCAGAACATGTGCATTGAGAGGGAGGGAGGGAGGGTTCCGCTTTCTGCTTCCTGGCTTTGCAGCTCCCTGGATGACAGCTTTGCTTTTGCTGCTGCCGGCATTTTGTCTCCCCTCCCCTTGTCAGTTTCAGCTCCCTCTTAAGAGGTGCTCAGTGAAGCCACTCTTGGTTTAGTGCCTAAGGCTCGAGCTCTTCTTTAGAAGGCTATGACATTTTTCCTTGGCATTCCCTTAAGGAACCAAAAAGGTGTTAATGGAAGGCAACACCCCAACCTTGAGATTAGTTGCTACATTTGGATCTAAAGTTTTCAAAACAGGAGAAAAGTACTGCAAGGGAATAGATGGGAAGAACACTTGCCTTCAGAGAGAGGGAAACAACAGGGAAAAGAGAAGACAGCAGAGCTTTCCAAAGTTGAAGAATGGGAAGGGAATCCACCCAAGAGTGCATTAAAGGCCTGAGGATCCAACTCAGCAGTTCGTAAATTTTCTGAATGAGGTCAGGCAGAGCACTGCACAAGTACTGAAATATGCAGGCAGCCTTTCTCAACCACTATCCTTGAGTGTTTGCATAATTTAACCATTCCCCATCTTTCTGTCCTTTCCTTCACAAGCATAGATGAGGTGAAGAATGAATGATGGAAATCAAACAGAACAGCCCCTTTCCTGAGCATGGCTGGCTCAGGAATTCTGGGAGTTGAAGTCCACAGGTCATCAAGGCGGCATAGTTGCTCACACCTGCTCTAGACTGTCTTGTCATTCTCTGCTCTGCTCACTCAAATCCACTGAAAAATTTCCAAGGAGAGAATAGACTTGAGAAACATAAATATGTACTTTCTCCCACTGCCAGTGAAAAAGTGGGGCTACCTAAATCCAGGCAACCGTTAAATGGCAACCAAGAAATTTAGCAGCTTTGCTGCTGTTTTCATGAGCAGATGCCTGCAGCCCTGATTTGATGTTGCTCTTGGAAAAGAGAAAGAGGAGGGAGAGTTGAGAAAATATGTAGGACAGACTGGAGTCCTCTATTCCTAGAGAGTGACAGGCTGACGATCTCATCTCCCTTAAGATGACCCAGAAGCCCACCCATGCATGAGGTGGGGCTGAAGGTATCTTTTTAGCTAAGGAAGCCCCAAAAAGTCTAGCTGAGACAGTGACCTACTTTCCCACTGTTAAAGAACTACTCTAGAGTAGGAGCAGGACCAAACCACAAGCTGGATGGGGACGCAACCCTAGAGATTAACGAGGGATTTTGAGGACATTGTTGGCATTATTCGGTGCTGCCAGCGCTCCATTGTAATTGTATCAGGGGACGGTTTAAGGACGGCTGGGGGAAATCTCTCTTCCGAGCCTTACTCAGAAGCATTCAGAACCACTACCTTCCGCACCTTTCACGATTATCAAAAAACGAAGATTGTTAAAAGCGCGGCGCTTCTCAATACCTCGATTCAGGATATGCACCCCAACAGTAAGAAGCTCTGAATCGTGCCTTCAAATCCTAATCCCCGCACCACCACCCCACACCCCGCGCGCGCTCTCCGTCCGGGTGTTATTCAGGGAAAGCTGAGCGGGTTTTTGCTGTCCGCTCAGGGCGGTCTTCTCCCAGCCCCGTCGCAGGATGTCGCGCCTGGCCGACCAAACGTCGGTCCGGGCAGAAGAGAAGGGCCGTGGCTGGCAGCCTGGAAGAGAAGCCTCGGAAGAGCCTGGAGGCCGATCCGCGCGCGGGGGAAGAGGGTCGGGTGCTCTGCCAAGTCCAGAAAGGCGAGCCGAGCTGGTGCCCAGGAGGCAGAAAGGGAGGGAACGAGTTTCTTCCGCTGGGGTTGCGGGAAAGTTATTTTCCTAGCAGCTGATCTCCTGGGTTGGAACGGGCGGGGGAAAGGATGCAAAGGGCGGCGGCGCGGGTGCCGGGGTGGTAGTGGCGACGGAGAGAAGAGTCTACAAAAACACTCCGTCCTTCTGGTTCCAGTAGATGATGCGGACATCCCGCCCTCCTCCTCTCTCCCATTTCCGCTCGGGAAAGAAGAGAAGGGGGGCCCAACCCGGCTCTAGGGCGAGGCCGAGGGCAGGAGGGGACGCCGCGCTGCCCGAACTCCCAAGCGCAGCTTTCAGCTACCCAAGCCAGGCCGGCGCCAAGGGAGCCATTCTGCTTTTATCGCAGAGCAGAGCGCCCGAAGATCGGCCCCAAGTTTCATTTGGGCCAAACTGCGCTCCTCGACTCTCCATCCGTCCGGTTCCAGGTGGAGAGACAACAATCCCCGCCGCCGCGAGCCAAAATGAAACCTTTCTTGGGGGTCCCCGAGAAAAAGGAATTGGACAAGGGAATTAAAATTAGTTAGGCGCGTGCCCCCTCCCTCTCTCTCAATGCGCAGGTGAAGAAGCGGAGAGAGATTTTGGGTTAGTAAAGCTAAAGCTTTGCGGAATTTGCTGGCCGACTCTCATGAGGCCGAAATGATGGACACTACAAATAGTATCTCAGGGATGAGAGTAAAGAGCTGACTCCAGAACTCTCTTTTATTTAGCAAATAATCAGAAGGCTTAACAAAGGGTGTAACAAAAGATGGGTTACATTTACATACAGGTAAGATGGTCTTACTCCAAGTTGTTTTGCTCTTTCCATTTATATTTTATCATATCCAGGCATGCCCAGGGTAGCCTGCTTTTCCCATTGTTCTCCACCACCTCCTCCCCCTTGGCCCCACGCTCCAGCCATCACATGCTGACCTGCATGCACGCAGGCAGTCTTTGTTATGGGACAGAGTAAACTCATCATTCCCACAAAGCTTCTCTGTTTAGTTTGCCCAAACCTCGGGCTCTTGCTCTCATCACCTCGCTCATGCTAGTTTAGATCTGCCGCACCGCTCCTCGTTTGCCCTCCTAGAATGGACCCGTTCAAATCTGGCGTCCTCTTGTCAATCGGAGGACAGTAGCAAGCCTGAAGTACGGTACACTAGCACCTCGGCCAAAGTGGCCCACGGGGAGAAAAGTTACGCTCCGCAGGCCCACGAAAGACATAAGTTTTCCTTTCGACTGAGATGCACACAACAAACGAGCGGTCCCTTGTTCCTTCAGACGGTCCTACGGGGTGGGGGTGGGGAAGGTCCTGACTACGCGGGGTTTTTTTGCCCCCTCCCCAAATTATGTTTCAAACAAGCCCGTCCTGATGATAGCCCCGCTTCCATTTTACACCCCAGCATTCCCTTCTTGAACACAAGCACGCGTGGACCGAGACTGTTGCGATTTCACGCGGGAAAGTTGCACCTAGGCGGATACCCGGCGCACCTGCTTCCTGCGTTCGCAACATAACCCTCCCATTCCAGACAGCCGCTACATTTTGACCGAGGAACTTCAAAGTGGCCACTTTCTGAGAATTGTTGGGAGAGGATTTGCGGGAGCCCACCGCAGATCCGCTTCTGTGTTTAAAAAAAGGGGGGAAAAAGGACCGGCACCCCTCGAGCACGCGGTCCGCAACAGCAATTTCCCCACTGTCCGATGAGAACCTGCTCTGCCGCACAGGCGCACGCCTTACGCATCCGACCGGGTGCCGGTCCTTTCCTGCGTGCGCAGGCCGCGCCCCCTCCCCTCCCCTCCCGTCCCTTCCCCTCCCCCGCAGGTTGTCCCTGCGCGCCGTTCCATTCATCGCAAGAAGGAAAGCGGCAAGTACGTGCAGTCACCAGACCTGCTCACTGTCCCTCTATTTGGACTTAGACCTCCTGAAGCAGGAAACTCGATGGGCACCGAGCAATTAAACAGGGATTCCACCCTATTATGACGTCAGTGGCGTTGGAGCCCCTCCCGCCCTCTATAAAAAGCAGCCCGCGTACCGCAATCGGCTCAGCAGTTCGGTGGACAGTTCCATGGTGCTGAAACTCCTTTTGCCGTTTTTTTCCGGAGCTCCGCGTTGCTTGGGTTCTTTGCTCCGGTCATGTTTGCCGCGGTCCGTTGCAGCTTCGTCTTGGTCTCCCTTTTCTACTTAAAAGGATGCGCCCAGAATTTTGGACAGACTCGGTTTATCTGCACCTCGGTGCCGGTGGATATGGACATGTGTACCTCTTCTATGCAGAGCGGCGGTAGCACCGAGGATATGAAGACTACAGTGCTACAGCTCCGGGAAACGGTGCTCCAGCAGAAAGAGACCATTATGAATCAGAAAGAAACCATTAGGGAACTGACCACGAAACTGGGCAGGTGTGAGAGCCAAAGCACTCTAGAAGCAGGCCCTGGTGGTGAACCTAAAACGGGTGGGAGAAAACAGACCGGCACTTCCAAAAACACGATGGGAGATCTCTCCCGGACTCCAGCTGCTGAAACACTGAGCCAACTTGGGCAAACTTTGCAGTCGCTCAAAATAAGGCTAGAAAACTTGGAGGTACAATTTTCTCCTTTCTGTTATTTCTTTAATCTAGGCAAGCAGATACTTCAGAGTTCGCTGTGAGTTATCCAATCTTTGCTGACTTCCGTATTGTTTTAATGGTGCAGCTTTGCCCTGCATCGGAGGCAAAACATTCACCATCCCATTCAAAATGTTCTCCATCGCTCTGTACTTTAACAGATTGACTTGCTTCTTTTTAATAGGGCGCTGCTCTTTCACTTGGTAAGCTCTGAATGAGTTTAGCTGTGTCAGAGTAGTGAGCCTCAGAACGAGTGTCTGGAAAAAAATAATGCTATGGTGTTAATTTGGTTTCCCCTCAATCCACTTACTCTCTTTGCTTCTCCCCTAACCTTGCACAGCAATTCAGTAGGATGAATTCTTCGAGCCAAACCAATTCCCTGAAGGATATACTTCAGAACAACATTGATGATTTAGAAAAGCAAGTGCTCTCTCGAATTAACAGCCTGGAAGAAGGAAAGTACAGCTCCAAGAATGAGTCTGAAGAAAGAGGGAAAATAGAAAGCACCCTAACTTCCCTTCACCAAAGGATCAGTGACTTAGAGAAAGGTAAAGCAACCTGGATTGAAATAGGTGTAGGGCTTTTTCTGACTAGTGACCCACTTGAAGGAGAGTGGCTTCTGTATGTCCTTCCTAACACACACCTACACACACATACTTCACTCTAATTTACATTCCTTAGTGGCAGCAGTTACTATTCTGGGGTGAATTTTGAGTTTATGCAATTAGTAAGGGCAATAAATAGGTTCTATCTCATTTGTCTAATAAAATTGATCCATGTTGGAAAAAAATACTATTCATTAGTGAAATATCTTAGCAGATAATACCCAATGCACATCTTAATATAAACGATTTATATAGATTGAGTTCTATCCTCTAAGTGACCTAGAACAAGCAAGGGTATATTTTTTCTGTAGATTCCAGTAAAATCACTGCATCCATGTATATTCCTTGCTCCTTCTGTGTGTGTATATACAGAGATAGAGATATTAAAAAGCCATTAAGAGTAAAAAGAAAGAAATGAGAAAAAAGCCATTTCTCTAACTGCTGTCCATGTGATTAGGATTAGTATTCTGAAATGTGTTGGAGGGATTTGAATACTGCCATCTTAAGGCTCATTATATAATGAGAAAAGAAAGAAAGAAAGAAAGAAAGAGAATTCTAAGATAAACTGTTCAAGTCTATGTGCTAGCATTGATACTGAGAAGTGATCAAGGCATTCCTACAAAGCTTCATTCCATTTTTGGCACTGCCTCAGTAAAACATTCCATAATACTGTGCATGTCTACTCAGAAATTAGTCTAATTAAACTTGCTTCCTGATAAATGAATGTAACTTTATAGCCTTAGTAACTCTGCAAACACAGAGCAAACACCCTTTCTTATCTTCCTCCAGGTCAGAAAGATAATAGGCCAACAGATAAATTTCAGCTGACCTTCCCTTTGAGAACCAATTACATGTACGCAAAAGTGAAGAAAAGCTTGCCAGAGATGTATGCTTTTACAATTTGTATGTGGATAAAATCAAATGCCTCTCCAGGTGTAGGCACACCCTTCTCTTATGCAGTACCTGGACAAGCCAATGAGTTGGTACTTATTGAATGGGGTAATAATCCTATGGAGATCCTTATCAATGACAAGGTAAGTGTCATTCTTTCAATAAAGAAATATGCATATATTAATAAATGAAAAATTAAAGGAGGCAAATTATTCATTAAATGTGTAGATAAATAATGAAAACTTTGCATTTGTTCTTCAAATATCATTTGCACATGAGGAATGTGTTTGCAAATCTTTGGTTCTAAATAATATTGTAAGTGCTGGTATTAAAACAGAGTTCTGTTTTTAAAGTAAGAACACAAGATGACTCTTTAAAAAAACTTCAAGTTTCAATGTATTTTCTAGGGCAAGTAAAATAAATCTAGTTTTTTATATGGTTCTCTAAATTAAACCATTTGATTTGACCAACATTTAAAGAAGGGCTATTGTGCACAATGTAATTTTTAAAGAAATTTTTTAAAGGATAACTTCTAACTTTAGTGAAAACTTACACATTTTCATAAATATGACCAGCTTGTTTGTTTCATCCTTTCAGTTACATTGTGATTTCCCAAATTTATAAAGATATATTCCAACTCAAGCAACACATTCTTCTGAGGTTTAACAAATGTGTTCCATTTTAAATACTAAAGAAGTCAATTCCTCATTTTCTCAGATTTCCAGAATTGTAAAAATACATGACAATATTTTCAGATCTGTTTCCCTTATTGTCATGGTAGTTAAACCTGCAAATCTAATTCTGTGTCCTTGACCATAAAACAAGCATTCTCATAAGCTGTACTTCCAACGCAATTCTGTTCATGGTTACTCAGAAGTGAACCTTATTAAATTCAATAGGATGATCCCAGATAAGTGCATTTTGCTTTATATTGCAAACTTTTTTTGTTATCCTTCAGATAATATAAATGGAGATCAAAATGTCCTGTGGCTATTATGGAGATTTGGTAACATTCCCATCTTATTAGTAAATCCAACAGCAACCAGATCTCCAATACAGTGCACAATATATTTGGAGAAATGCATATCTGCAGCAATTCTCATTTTTCTTTCCTCAGGTAGCAAAGCTTCCTTTTGTCATTAATGATGGGAAATGGCACCATATCTGCATTGCATGGACAACCCGGGATGGTGTTTGGGAAGCTTATCAGGATGGCACCCAGCGAGGCAATGGGGAAAACCTGGCACCTTATCACCCGATCAAACCCCAAGGAGTCCTAGTGTTGGGGCAGGAACAGGTAAGGTTGTGCAGTGATGACAGGAAACGACCATCCCCTGCAGCAGGGATAAGCAGAAGTCAGACTTGTGGGTTTTTAGAACTAGAATCTTGAAATCCACCAATTGGGAACATGTGTAACACACATAACTGAAGAATGTGAAATCCAAAAAAATATTTTGAATGCCAGAATGGAATGTCATTCACAATCTTCTAACATACATACAAAAAAGACTCCTGGCTATCCCCCCTAACCACCCTCCACATATATTTTTTTTCATTTCTGCAATACGCTTTGGTGGAGGGAGAGTTATAGTTACTGCTGTTAAAAAAAATCCATGTCCATCTACTGCAGATCACCCAGTGATCTACAGCAAATAATGGTCAGCTCGTCCTTGCAGTAATTTGCTGTCATTTCATATAAAGACCGGCAAAGAAGGTACTAAGCATTAGAAATGGAGAAGAAGTCCACTTCTGATCTTAATTGCACTGAGGACTTCTGGATTTGCCCTTCTGAATTGTTCCAAGCTGATACAGGATTCTCCTTCAATTCTAGATTGCGTATGCCTGTGTGTACTGAAGCCAGTGGGCACTGGAGAGTCTTGTGCTCTTCTGTTTTAGGTCAGATCATACTAGTTATAGGCTCCTGGTACTAACATGACCTGATCATATCAAAATACCTCACAGCCAAAGCATGCTTTGTTCATGCATTATAAGGTTTCCTGCAGCAAAGTTTCCATGAGTCTCAGCTTTTAATTGGTTAGGTATGAATAGATGTCCCAGACTTGTGCTAGAATTTCCAAGCGTTGTCCCCCAATAATAAAGATGGTAAAATTTAATTTGTTCAAAATAATAGCAGAAGAGAAATTAGGGTTAATGGACTGGTGGGACATTAGGAAAAAAATGCTTAAATGAGGAGGAGTCCAGAATGCGTAAGTTAAAGAAGATTAATCTGTTTCTTTTTGTGATGCCAATGTAAGTTGTATATACTCAACTCTACATACAACTGCATATTATTATAAAATACATTAGTATAGATCTTCCACTGCACAAATAACATTTTGAAGATTTCTTCTGCAATAAGACTTAGGCATCAAAACTACTAACCAGTAATGTGTACCAGTGTTTGCTAACTTGTACTTTGGGAATACATTCAGTTGTAATCATTCATTTCTCAGCTACCTATGTGTTGCAGTTCCAATATATTTTGAGGCTATTAGGTAGGGAAAGAGGGATTACACCATGTGTCATCTCTGCTTTATGACAGTACTATGTTTGGGGAGTTCTGGTCATCAGATCATAGATTCAGACTGATCTGGATATTTCCATGAAATGACTCATCCCAAGTCATCTCAGATTCTTCTCCTCCTACTTCATAAAAGCAGGCAGCTGTTTTCCTTACCTTACTATTCAAATAACATGGATAAAATCTCCTTAACAATGCTACTCATCCACTTGAAGAAACTGTGTAGCCAGCAATAGAAGGACATGGTAATTATTTCGGGGGGGGGGGGGGGAATCAAGAATTCAATTATTGTTTCTTGATCTCACCACCACTACCACTCCTTATTTGTAAAACAAACTTTCTTCAGATTTGGACACATATAAGTTTAAAAGTTTTCAGAATCGGTTTAGAAAAATTAATTCACATTATTGCATAGCATAATGAAGTTATGTCAGAAAGAAAGAAAATAAATATAGCCAATTAGAGATAGTGTGAAAGAACAACAATTCAATCCATAGCTATTTAAAAAATCTGGGCATTGAAAAAGCAATTCTTGTAACTGATTGCTAAGCAAAGAAATAGGAATTGGATGGGTCTTCTTGAGAATAACTTCTGTCTTCATTCTCCAAGGCACACTAACAATATTAGAACTTGTAACCAAAGCTTTTAATTTTGAAAATACGTTCTACAGAAAATGCACTTCAGTGACTGAATATTCCTGCCTTTATTCAATTTCCTATTGAGCTTCTTTAATGCAGTCTATTCTAGCTGACCTTTCCTTGCTACCTGAAAAGCTTTCTGGCTCATTTCAAGTATTTATTATACCAGGTTTTAAGATGGTCGATGCTGCGTTCGTTCTCTGGAGAAAGAAAAAGCATCCCATGTACCTGATGCTGTACTGATTTACAGAGAATGACCTTTTCAAACTTTTGATCTTCATTTTTTTTCCCATTCAAGGATACACTTGGTGGTGGATTTGATGCCACCCAGGCATTTGTGGGAGAACTGGCCCACTTCAACATCTGGGACCGAAAGCTCACCCCGGGGGAGGTCTACAACTTAGCTACTTGCAGCACCAAAGCTCTGCCTGGTAGTGTCATAGCCTGGTCTGAGACTAACATTGATATTTACGGTGGAGCCACCAAATGGACATTTGAAGCCTGCCGTCAGATCAACTAAATCTGCCATTCTTTCCCTTTCCCACTCCCAGATCCACTCAACTTCGGGTGAACAGACATTCTTCTCATCCAGGAAAGTTTTACAGACAACTTGCCTTCCTTTTTTTTTTTCTTCTTCTTTTCTTTTCTGTCACTTTCAAAAATCATATTACTTGTCCTGAAGAACCAGTGTTTTATTGGGGAAGGAGGGAAGATGAGGAATCTAGGAAATGTAAACGGGGTTCTTGATACAATTCTAAGACCTCCTGGAACTTTGCAAACTGGCAAAAAAAACCCAACAACAACCGAGAAGGTTCCTAGCTTTCCTCCCACTGCTTGACGACGTCATGAGATGAATGGTCTGATTTTTCTGGCTTGCCAACTTCGTTTGAAGCCTGAGTGCCTTTGGGCTGGTGCAACTCTTTCAGCACGTCTTCATTTGCATATACTTTTTAAAGGTTATCTCTATATATTCCTACTCTACTCAATGTCTTTTAAGCAGCCATTCTCTTCTAGGCAGGTATTGATTGATTGATATTTTTTTTTAGAAAAAAATTGTATTTACAATTAGTTTTCCGAGTTAACGGGAGGACAAAAGCTTTTGAGTGGTGCATAAGGAGGCTGGATAAGGAGATGAGGTGAGGGAATGGTTTCTTTTCTTAAATTGATCAGGTCCTCAACTATCCCTCACTGGTGGTGTTCACTACTGGTTATAGCCAGAATAGGACAGAGCCATCTTTGCCCCTTCAAACGTACAGTTAAGACTCGGGAGCATTGCCAAGCTGAGAATCCTGGATGGCTTGTCCAGGTCTGGGATAATATGTAGGAGCAGCTGTTGCTTATCCAGGCCAGTGCAGCTGTAAAACAGCCTGCTTTCCTACATTGCCTTTATTTTGCTTAGAGTCTAAAGGATCTGCCTCTGTTAGCCATCAAGCTTACATGAAGTCTAGAGAGAGAGAGCCATCATCCCAGAGACAGTAGCTACTGTTTCTTCCAAAGCTCTGCGGTCTGAAGATGGCAGTGAATTCCCAAACCCCTTCCTGGGTTGACCTTCCCTTCTCAATTTCATCGCCAACTTTTCCCCTCCCAAAACAATGCATCTTGGACCTCTAATGGGTGGAGATGGGGATCATTTCCTCACCCCTTTGAGACATTCCACACCCTTGCTTAACCTCCTTTACTCTAAGAGCCATAAACCTGAAGGGCTTGCTGTGGGGTGGGGGGAAGGCGGGCGGGAGGGCGGGAGGGGTGGGGAGGAAGAGGAGTCAGATCCAAAGTATGTGGTTACCTTCTGACTTCCACGGCCATATTTGCGAACTGAGAATTTTGTGAGGTTTTTTTTTTTCAGTATAAACGAGGTCTCATTGCAGGGGGGCAGGACTGCCTATAGTACAATGAGCCTTGCTTGGACTTTCCCCTAAAGGGCCCTGTTGTCAGATGCGGTGTTAATTTGTTCAAAGGTTTCCTTTTTGAGAGGTGAAAGGAAATGGTTGGAAGGACATATTTCAGCCTATAGAGCTAAGAAGCCCAAGCGAAGGGCCAATCTTGGTTTTGCTCCATAGACCCAGAGGATGGAGGAGGTTTGGAACTAACCCTGTACTGTATTTTTGAAGCATACAAGGAATCCTGGCCTGAATGTAAGAGGAGATTCTTCGCAAACTTTTGTGAAAGAGACAAAATGTGCATTTCTGTTGTAAAATCCACAGTATTAAGGGTGTCTTTAAAAGGACCTAAGACTAGGAAGGCATCTTGGTTGTCTTCTCCTGTGGGGATTCTGCTTTGTTTAGACAAAGGAACCTATTTCTTCCCCTGCACACGCACACACATCTTCAGTAGCAAGTAGTTGCAGTTCAGTGATGTTCCTTGCTTTGGTTCTCATTTATGGTACTCTTAGATTTCTGCAGGCTTCTAGGGAGACAAGGGGTGCCCTGCCATTTCTTGCATGTTTCAGTAGGAGCCTCAATGATGTTTCCTCGATCTAATGCTTGCCTCCTTGCATGGGCTACTGCAGAGCTGTGGGGGCGTTTGCCAAGCAATAGTTCATGCTTTAAAAAGAAACCATTCAAGCACATTAGTAGCGGTCAGGTGTGGCTGGAAAAAAAGGCAGTTTATTCATGCCATGTTCTTCCCCCTGATAAAAGCATGACCTTAAAAAAACAACAAACCCAACCACGTAAAAGACGAGGAATGAACTTGTTAACATTCAAATCAATGGGGACTGTTTCTTTCAGCATGTTCTTAACCCCAAATGTTTTGGGTTGTTAGCGTTCTCCATTCAGCACTGGAGTGATTCCGAACAGGTACTGTTTATGCCCTTCTGCTGTTCAACGAACACTGCGCTTTTGGATCAGACTAACTGATATTCCCAAAGTGCATGTCCTTGGGGTTGTCCGTTAGCATCCCTTTGGGGATGGCCTATTCCATGCCAGGTTTCCCGGGAAAGAGACATTCAGCATAATGTTGCTTTCCTGGACATGGACTAGATCTGAGGTCTCCAACCGTGGCAACTTTAAGATTTGTGGACTTCAACTCCCAATTCTGGGAGTCCACAAGTCTTAAAGTTGCCAAGGTTGGAGACCCACTGGACTAGATAGCAGACCCACCCTGCCCCAAACCAAGGCTACTGCTTAATACAATTGATGTTCCCTCTTGCACTGAATAATTCATGCCTCTCTCAGGTGATGCCCTTTTATACAAGCAAAATGAGCACTAAACAAGCAGCACGTGTGTTTGCCTGAAATATTGTCTGACAGTTTCGCCACATTCCTAGGGAGGGTTTTCGCTGGCAAAAACACCGCCATGGTTTGCGGATACGGTCCGCCGTATGAGGTGTCCTCTATTTAGGCCGTCAGTGAATCCGCCTCCTTCTGCCATTTGATTCCCAACACGCATAATTAAAAGTCAGTCCTATTTGCATCTAAGGAGCCTACTTGCAAAGAAGGCTTAAAGTCACAGATTAAGTGTGAGATTAGTTGAACTATCATTTCACCTTCCCTTGAAAGTTTATCTATTGTTCGACATGTCCAGGCTTTCTGTTTAACACACACTCACACGCACTCATGATCTCTTATATATAAATA
>JAEANM010016466.1:0-13265 GCA_017656035.1 Myanophis thanlyinensis
GAGGAGGCGGCGGCGGAGGAGGCTGAGGCGGCGGAGACAGCTCGGCCGACGCTGCGCTCAACAGCCAGCCCTGCGCGAAAGGCCGGTCGGACGCCGCCGCAGCTGAGGGGAAACATCGCGCAGGGGGCGGCGGTGGGGGCGGCCCGAAGAGAAACGGCTCGTGCAGCAAAGCGCTGTGCGGGTGATGGTGCGGGTGATGGTGGCCCTGGTAGCTCCCCACCACGTTCATGGCGAGAGCCAGGCGCTACGAAGCCATGGGCGGGAGGGCGAGCGGGCGGTGGGCGCCTCCACGCACCAGTCCGCGACCGGCTTGTCCGCTCCACTCCGAAACGCACCGCTTCGCTCGCCGCCTCGGCCCTGCTCCGTTCCCAACCCTTCGCCCGGCCTTTATATACAGCGGCGGGCTTTTGATGTCTCTCAGGGCGGGGGGGGGGGATTGGAGGGAGGGGGAAAATAGGCGCGCGCACGCACGGACGCACGCAGGGACGCACGTAAGCGTCCTGGCGGCGGTGAGCAACTCGCCCTTCCGAAGCTGGACGTCGGCCGGATCCTTGCGGATGAGCCGCTCTGGGCGGCCTTCTCCCCGTTAGTGCCGAAGCGCAGATTCCCAGCTCCGAGGCTTTCCGGAGAGCGCTCCGAAGAAAAGACCCCAGTCCTAGAACCAACCTTTCCGGCTTTGGTGCTCTGCCGGAGGAAAAGCCCCGAGAAGCTTCTCCGCCTCCTCTTCTCCCCCCCCCCTCAGGAAGGGGCCCTGGGTTGGAGACCGAAAGCCGCTTGTCCCGAGCTGAAGCCGGGTCGCGTCGGATCGCTCCGCTTCCCCCATTAGCGGTTCTCTTCGCTGTGGAAGAACCCGCCAGAAAGGCTGCGCGATTTCGAGGAGCGAGAAACCCAGTTATTTCTCCATCTCCTGGCCTCTGCCTCTCCGCTGGAAGGGCCTTCGACGGCCGAAAGCGGATCGGCGGGGCAGGCATCTCCCGAGCCGCTTCCTGCCGAGGCGCGCTTTCTTGGGGGTGCAGCCTGTGCCTGTGTTTTTTTTTTTTTTGGGGGGGGGGGGGTAGGGAGACTTCTCACCCGAGTCGTCGGGTGATTCTCCTAGAGAACTAGGCTATGATCGCAATCTTACGAGGGATACTTGGAAATTCAATTCAGTTCAAAACTTTATTGTCAGAGTACAGTAAATTGCCCCAGTACCCACTGCAATTAAATAATAATAAAACACGAAAGAAGGTTGTTCTAACCTGCAGGATTTTAATACTTGTATGGCACTTCTTTTATTTTCTTGGACTCTCACTTAGCCCCGAAATCAATCCACATCGACGTTCCGTAAAGGTGGTTGTATTTCAGCACAATCTAATTTCACTACTTTGTAAACCCAAGGGGAAGGGGCGATATTTTAAACATCTCCAATTAATAGCCCGTGTATATATTCCAGAGTTCTATCTTCTGAAATTATTTTGATCTTGTGTGGGAGAGCTTTCCACCAGAACTGTACAGTACTTTGGTCGAGGTAACTCCTTCAAGTTTTTCAGTAGAGGTTGGGGCTTTATCCTAATTGTCAATGAGACTCTGTTGTCTTAGGTATTAGGTGAGGAAGTATTACTCCTAATCTGAGCCTGAAATTTTCCTCTTCCAGACATTAGGAAGGAGGAATTGGACTGGAAGAAATTTGTAAACCTGAGGTAAAGGTGAAATCCGTAGGGAAAAGAGAAAATAAATGGCCATATTAAGAGGTTTTTTTTTTAATTAGTGCAATGGAAGGTTTAAATGTTGATGTGTGAGATTTCAGGGATCCAAGAATTCATCATAAATAAATAATCTTTGTTACCCTGAAAACATTAGATTTAGGGTGCAATTATCTGCCAATTTTCCTAAATGTGGAGGCAGGGGGAGGGAGGGAACTGGGATCCAATAGTTATTAGAATATTAATTTCTGGTCTGTATAATTCTGGTGCCTTGTATGGAGTAGTAGAGATTAAACACTGAAAACAAACCAACATTCACAAAGTAATTTCAGTGGAGAACTTTTAGTCAATTTTATTAGAAATGATAAATCAGGCTGCAAATTTGGTAAATTATTCATACAACATACTTTGCTTATAATAATTGGACTGAACAAATGCCTAATACTGCCTGCATTTTCTCATGTCCCCAAAGTCATAACCAACTAGGAACAACCCTATAATACTGTATACAACAGTCAGAAATAAATCTAATTACAATCAAAAGAATTACTTCCTATAATGTGGGTGCAGACATTACAGTAGAAAAATCCAGACTGGAACATATTTTAACATGTTTGTTGTGGACATGTGAAATTTGGAAGATTCCCTGAGTCCGACTCTTTATTCCTGGTATTCAGGACTGAAATAACAAGGGTTTATAGTAGGTCTGAATTCATTTTGTACAGTAGGTAAGTGAAATTGTCTTGTGCAAGGCATTTCTGTGCCTGATTGTCACTGTTTAGAATTCTCTGTGTATCAGTCATGCTGCTTCTCTCATCACAGATGATGTTTTCTATTAAAAACAGAACTAGAAAATAGATTAGGAGAGAGAGAGAAAAGAAAATCAAGATTGAATGAAAAAAATGACCAAATGGACCAATTTCATTTGGCTACAGCAAGTTTATTTTTCTAGCTGGTGGATCTTTATTTTTGTTTTTCTCTGTTGGAGCACTAACCAAGCCAAGATTTCTGTTTTCTAGACCAGCTTCTAAGAGAAGGTAATGAATGTGTCTCCATTGGAGGTGGCAAAGCTGTCTTTTCCAGCTGCAGATGCCCGCCAAATGCATTGATTCATCATCCCTACTAGATTCTTTACAGAACCAGTCAAACATACTGGAAGGGCATCGGGATTGTGGAAGAAGAAGGATGACTTCAAGCCAATATTTCTGGAGGAAATTGCATTGCATTGCATTCTGCTTCCAGTGGTGCCTAGCCACCATCTCTGTTAGTCTATTTTTACCACCCTCCAGGAAAATTGAAGTGTGTGCTGGTTGAAGGTTATGGGGGATGTAACCCAATGTACCTGGAGTGATTGTGAGTGGAGAAAGATATTTCAAAAGCACATTAGAAAAAGAGAGAGCCAAATCTGCTGGTAGAACTCTAAACAGGTAAGTCCAAGGGTGTCCTACCCCAGAATAGTTAACATTATCCCAAACAATGAAAGCAAAAGAGGTTAGTCTGAATTTGGGTGTTGGGATATAGAAATTTTATCTGGGGTAACCTGGTAGCCCTTTGCTTTGAGAGCTTAACAATTTTGCGGTGTAATTATTTATTCTTTGTTGTATGTATAGCTTTCAACCTTCATCCTGAACAACCTCATTGTGTGATTTTGGATACAAATAGGCTAAACCCTTAATGTTTTGATCCGTGGTCCTCTCCTCACAGATGGGGAGGGGGGAATGCTGTCCTGAATCCCCTCAGAGGTTAGTTCCCACCGGCGATTTAGAGCTTCTTCTACCTTTGGAGTCTGGCCAATCCTGAGCCTTCAGCATTTGAGCTAAAGAACAGGAAAGGAGCAGCAGGATTCAATTCTCAGGGCAATTTTCCTGAGCCAGTCAACGGACATTTACCTTTTGGAGAGTATCCAAGGGGAGCTCCTCCCTCGCGTTTGCACACCCCCGCCCCCCGCGCTGCTTCGCGCTCTCCATATCTATTATATCAATTATATCAATTATATTCAAAATTCTGAGCCTGGGCGACACAATTCTGAGCCGAAAGCGTTGCCATTTCGGGATATTTTCTGTCTCTCTTGTGTTTTCTCGTGACACCTACCCCCCCCCCGCCAGTGATATCTGAAGACCTTGTTTCCGAGGAAGGCAACGCGCGATGAAATTTGTTTTCTTGGTTCGACGCGAAGGGACAGTAAACGAAGCAGCGCGTATTCGCCGCTGGCCTACCCAATTCTCAGCTCCACTCTCGCCCCCTCTCCCCCGGCACGTTCCTGTCCGGGAGGGGCATGTCGGATCCCCCATGGTGGGATCACTAGAATTAGTGCCGCTGCTCTTAGAGTCCATTTTTGCACCAGGGCTGTTTCTGACAGTGGCCCTTTCGCAGAGTGACCCGCAAGGACGTGGGAGAGCGGAAAGATCGCCCTGAGCAGTCCTTGGCTCAAAAAGTATACCGATCCCCTGCCCATTCTGTAAAGGCTGCTGGAATATAGTCCGGACAGCGTCGGAAAACGTACCTCCCACTCCCGTAGTCTGTATTTCCTCCGTCAAATGTGATTCAGAGGGGAAAGTGCCGCCGGCCTAACTTCAGATGCCATTGCAGCATCTGTATCCCAATCCCTCAACCCCAAACTCTTGCGCTGCCGCTGTACCTTGTGGCCGTGAGTTCCACCAGGGCGAATTCAATTCGTATGCTCTACCTATGGGTGATAGGCAATAAAAACTTGGTCGGATTCTCCACCTCGCCCATTTTCGACGCCAAGATTCAACACGCCTATTCCCTGCGAAGTCGTGGAAAACCAGAGCGCCTCTGGATGTGACTTAGCGGCCGTTTCCCGGAGGACCACCCTACTGGGCAAGATCCGGCCTGTTGCTCCTTAGGATTTTTGATTCGCTTTCCTCGGTATGCTTACCCCCTTCTACCCAGCCTCGTCTTCTCCTCGGGGCTTTCAAGGATTCCTCCTCCTTCGCCAACCAATTTTTTCCCCGTGGGAGTGATTTCCACAAGGGACTGATGCGGGACCCTCCTGCCCAGGGAGGGACGGATAGAGCAGAAGATGGAGACAGCCGGCGACGCCTTGGAGATGGTGGGGTGGCGCCGGGAGGCTGGGACAAGTCGCCCCTCAGTTTTTTGGGGGGGGTTATGGAGGCGACGTGGAGCTGCATTTCAGTCCCTGTCCCGCTCCTGTCTGGGCCACGCAGACTCCTCCGCAGTCTCCCAAACAGCTGTGGCGGCGGCTTGGTCGCGCAGCGCTCCATGAGTTCTAGACTAGCCACTGGCAACCTGGCCCGGGCTTAGGTCAAGGGCGCTTCACTTCGGGGGTTGTGTAGCTCCGCGATCTGTGCGTTAAAAAGATGGCAAATGTCAAGAGCTAACTAGGAACCGGGCACGGGTGCTCAATCAGAAGGAGTCAAGAAATGAGTTTCGGAGGCAATATCAATCAATTTCCTCCCCTCCCCTCGCCACCCCCAAATTATTTTTATTCTAGAAGTCTAATTAGGAGTCGGCAACAGGCGTATTATTGCGATTGCTGGGTTTTTAAAAAGCGATCCTAATGCAAAAATCCCGCGCCGGGATTCCACGAACGTCTCCTATCGCAGATACATTTGCTGCAAAACGAAACCACCGGCTTACAACAAAACCAAGGGAGCGATCCACAAAGATGTTCGTTTCTAAGGCTCAGGTTTAAAAAAAAAGCAAAAAAACAAAAAAACAATATGGTAAGCTTTCCCCAAGGACAAGGCATCTGTTTACTCTGAAATAACTCCAATGTTTGGTCCGATTCACATTCCCTCTCTGGCATGAAACTTTCCTGGAACGTTCCTACCCATAATATGGTGGGTACGGTGGGAGTAAATCATCTCGGTCTTTGGAAAAAGGTAATAAACAAAACCTCGCATCCGACTAAACCTGCGAGGACCTCAAAACCTATTAAAACAAATCCGATTGAACCTGTAAGAATGTTCTGCAGAAAATGTGAGCTTCGTGCTGCATTTTGTTGAAGGTGTGGGGTATTAATGCATTCCCAGCCCCCGTCCCCAATGGAGTACTTGGAAGGGAATTATTGTATGCACATAGACAAATATACGGAATTTAGAAGATGGGGAAAACAGACATACACCGCACCTGTTGTTTTCCTTCTGCAATCTTTCATCTTCACCTTTGCTTCCTTTGACTGCTTGGTTGGTTGATCGGCCTGCTCTCGGGCGAGTCAGAACAAACTGAATCGCCCGAAAGGCGATACTTCTAAGGTTTATTGGTTGCGGTGGGGTTTGCTTTGGAGTAAGTGGGCTCCAGGTTGCGCGAGGTGTTTACCTCTTTTCCCCGGAATCTGAAACCTTCACCTTCGCTGCTTTTTAACCTTGCACCAACAATTTTCATCTATCTCGTGTCGCACTAAGTTGATCAATGAAGACATTTCTGATTCCTCTCCCCATTGGCATGGCACCATAGTGTTTTCCCATCTGTGATCACTCTGGGCATTTTGCTACAGCCTGGATCCACCTTGGTATTCACTATGTGTGCGTTGGTCTTGTTGGGTGCTTCTTTTTGAAATCGTTGATCCTTCCGTAGTTTTAAAATCGTCAACCGGTAGTTTTAAATCCAGCTTTCTTTAAAGCTTCCTACAGACTTTGATATCTGTTATTTTTTTTCCTTCCAAAATTGGCCATAAATAATTAGTTCTTGGAAATTTCTTCAAAATTGAATTTGGAATCTGCCAAGAGAATTCCACAAGTCAAATTTTATTTCTAACTAAGATGGAATCTGTAAAATATTCCATCTAATTTTCTCCAAAAAGGCATTCTTTACTGGAATCATCCTAAAAGCACCTAGGGTTAAATAATTTATTATTCGTTGTCACTGAAGGCATTATTTTTATTTCCACAATTTCAATGGGAATATGAAGAATTTAAAAAAACCTAGTTACTGTAATGTCTTGTAATTAATATTTACATTCTGGCTGGATTTCTTCAATTTATTTTTGCAAAATCATAAATGGTTGTTAGATTATCCCTTGACAGTATACAATATTAATTAGATTATCCTATATATTCATACCAAGTTAAAATTACTTTGTATCAGTGCACATGGCTTACAGGAAAACATTTCCTCATTTGCAGAATAATTTTTTGCACATTTTCTTAGAAGTTAGCTCCACACTTGTAAGCCTTAATAGATACCTATTAAGTACCAAACAACCTATTGTTGTTTTGCTAATAAATGTCACTGAATTAAATAGGACCCAATATGCTATTAAGGTGTGGTTATAAGATGCGTGGGGTTTGGATGTGAATCTCCATTTTACCTGGATTGAACTCTGTGGTCATAAATTTTAATTGTTATTTAAACTGTTATTTGCTCAGAAGATGTCAGGGTTATTCAGATTAATAGAATTGACACCCAAATTATGCTCTTTTGACCCAAAACGGGTCTGTGTTTTACCAAACAATTGCAGTAATTCAAAGCTGAACACCACAGATAAATAGGGTTTCCCTTAACTGTTTTATGATTGTTTGCAAAAATTTCTAAATACACACACACATTTTCCCTATTCACAGAAAGGACCACTGCAATTTTCATAGTTCAGAATATAAATAATTGATTTTAAATTGAGTGTCTGTAAGGATAATTTAGAGGGGGGGTGTCATTATTTCAACAATTAAAGAATGTGTACATATCTCTGTGTAGAGTCACATACAAAGACATATATGGAGAAATACATTTTCTTTTATTACTATGTCACAAATATATAAACAACCATACACATACATATTTAATTGGCATTATTTTCTTAGGAATTCACACAGCTGCTGTTGATGATTTGACTATGGTTTGAGAAAGGGTTATTTGCATATGTGGGCACACAAAAGGGCATTTTCTTGGTGTGGATCTGTGGGTCCCATGGGGCTGCAATGATCTGGAGACGGGCCAAACTGGATTTTGACTGTCTCCAAACAGTCCCGCCTGGCTTTCTTTTCTTCAAACATCCAATTTCTTGATGTTTGAGACGGAAAAAAAGCCCCAAAGGAAAAATGCCAATAACATTCCCAGAGAGTCTTTATTAAATCAGTGCTAGGTATGCTAACCATTAAATTGTTCTTTTTTAAAAAAAAAATCATACCGTAGTTTAGGGTAGAAATGCTTTAAGATTGTTTCCTGGTGTTTTAAATGAATTCACCCAACTTCACAAATCATTAATGTCTGCTTATTTTGGAAGGGGACACATTTTATGTGACTTATTTCAATTGCAGCTCTGGTCTCTGGTGGACAGATAGCTAAGCACTCTGTCTCCTTCTTTGTTAAGAAATCTGCCTCCATAGCTGATCAGGAACAACTGTCTCAGTTTTCTCCTCTCCAAGGCCATTAAAGATTGTGCAAGAAATGTACATTACTAGCTCTCCCCATTGTTGTTTCCCACCTACTGGCCCTTTAAAAGAGGCCAAAGAATACAATTTGCATTATAGAACTTTCCTCTATTGAATTTCACTCCACCATACCATGCTCTGAAATGAAGGCTGCGGACACACTTGTTCTTCATTTCCGGCCTATTCACCAGAACCCCAAAATCACTAGGCCAAGCAGAGGGTTCCCTCTTCTTCCTCCTAACAAGTATAAACATCTAGTTCAACTCTATGCTCAGTAGATCTTCAAGCTAGGTTTTCATTGCTAGCATCTGTAAAGACAGGCTGCTATGTCGCCACTTAAATTCCTCAAGCACATCAGGAAGGCAGTTTTATTTAAATACTTTAGGATGATTGTGATGTCCCAGATCCTGGAGGTTTCCCTATGTATTTAGCATCTACCATGAAAAAAATATAGATCATGCTTACCACATTTGAATTCATTCTGTATTTCTTGGTTACAAGCATAGATAGACATCCTAAAGGAGACAGCTTCCCGAGATCTTCTTGTCCAAAGTTGAACTTTTCTCTGAAGGTGCTAACTTCCTTTCCCAATGACTTTCAGCAAATAATGTTTTAATTTGGTTTTAAGGAGCCCAGTACACTTCCTTTTCTCCAGACTACCAGATAGCTAGGAAGCCCCTCTATAGTTCGTTTGGATTTGGATTCTCGGAGAAACTTAAGTGAAGGTGAGAGGATTCCTCACCTAAAGAGCCCGAGAATGAGAAAATGAGGGACAACCTATCACTTTTTATCACTACGGTATCCATATTTGCATCCTGAGCATCAACATCACTTTTTTCTGGCTGTAGGGATATTATTAGCACCTTACAAAGTCGGTTGGCCTAGCAAAGACTATCTACTTTGCTAGATCCTATCAATAGGATCTCTTAGAGCTTGAGAGAGAAGCTTTTACTGAAATTTGGGGGGCACTGATTTCAAGGCAAGTGTTTATTTAGCCTCCAAGCTTTCCAAGAGTTTGCTTCAGTTTGCAGTTACACAGGAAGGCACATTCCGTAAATTACTTTAGATTGCAATTCTATTTTTACTGTTTTAGAAATCATCTTTTACGGATTTGCTTTTAATATCGTATGCCGCCCAGAGTCGCTTCGAAGCGAGATGGGTGGCAAACAAATGTAATAAATAAAATAAAATATTATTATTAATAATTAAAGTAATAACAATTTGCAGCTCTCAACAAAGACACAGCGCCTCTGGGTGAAACGGCTGCTGTGGGCCGCTTACTTCCGGATACAAGTGTACAAAAGCACGTAAAACGAATCCGACCCAGCGTCCTTCGACGCGACACCACACAGACCATTTGGACACTCAAGCGCAGCATTCCCAACTGCCAGGCTAGGAAGGCAATCCGAGGTGCTCCGAGGGCGCCGATTTGCTAGAAACAAGCCCAGACCCTCTAATCCGGACCCAGATCCTCCAATCAGCGTTTGCGGGAGGCGGTTCTCTGAGAAGCGGCTCCCTCTTTTGCGCTTGCGGAGAAGGCCGCCGGCCAAAAGAGCGGGCCTTGTGGCTTCCAGGGTAGCCGCCTCTCGGGTACCTCAGAGGTTGCCGAGCTCGGTTTGTTGCGCAGAGAGTCGGACGCTGCCTCGAAAACCAGTCGGGTTTCTTTATCTAACAGCCTGGCTAGTTGCAGGGAGTCTGGCGCTAAGGATAAAGGACCGCGTTTTGCGGCAGGGAAAGAAGGAAAGATCCCCTCGGGTGGGGAAGAGAGCCTGAATCGTGGTTCGCTCTCGTGTTTCAACCGGGAATTTATAGTTTATAATATAATTAATATAATATAATTCAACCGGGAATTTATAGTCTATGGAGATTCTCCGTCATCCAGATTGTCTCAAAGGTGATTTTTCAAGGCAACTGGACTTCATAGTTTTTCTTTGAAGACGTTTCGCTTCTCATCCAAGAATTCGCTTCTTCAGCTCTGGCTGGGCGGTGGGGAATGGCAGGATTTACACTCCTTGTAGACAGAGCCGAAGAAGCTTCTTGCATGAGAAGCAAAGAAAAAGTCTTTCCAAAAAAAAAAAAAACCCCAGAAAGTTCAGTTACCTCTTGAAAAAGCACTGTTGGGTCTTCCTTATAGTATTGTTCCTTCCAAGAGAATCCTCTGGAGGGAGGGAAAGAAAAATCTTCGGATGACGATTTGTCACTGCAATTTTCAGCTTTCCCCAGTTTTCCCAGTCTCCTGTCCCTTTGCTGTTGTTTTCTGCTGTTTCCTTTCTGGCTTCTCTTGCTGTTATTCTTCCTCATTCTGAGACATCACTGAAAAGCTGTATAGAAATCAGAAATTTAGCTGCCGGACCTCCCCAACTACCTCCGGTTTGTTCAAGTTCAACTCAAGCCTTTTGTTTGGACAAAAGCCAAAAGTTGAAATTAGTTCACAAGCTTTGTTTGATCCTGTAGAACTGTGTAAGACTAACTTGGTATTCTGGGGAAGGGTTTTTTTAAATCTATCAAATGATTTAAGCCATAAGAAGAGATCAAGTCAAAGGAGAGGGATAGGACGTGAATGCAGAATGCAAAACTCAGATGCTTTTAATGATTATTTTTCTGTGAAGAAAAAATGGTCAGTGGCAGTTTGTAGAATATTTTTCTAAAGTCTGCTTCTGGAAGCCTGCAGTAGTATGCTAGTGCACAAATAAACAATACATATAATGATTGAAGTGCTATTCATCTGGGATCATCTTTATAATAAATAAGGAATTATTGTTAAGAGTTAGAAAAAAAAATCAGAATTGGGAAAGGAGTGAGAAAGAGAAACATATAGTCTCCAGACTTTGTTTAATTTGTTCAGCAAGTATAAGAATGGCAGGATTGAAAGATAGGACAGCTTGAATCAAGATTTAAACATTAATAGTTTGCTATATGCTGACATTACCATCTACTTAGCTGAAAAGGGAGTATTTATTTAGTTATTCTGACTACCCAGCCTATCTGTCATAACTCTGGATAGTTCACACCAACAGCAATAAAAATGAACGAACAATAATAACCGCTATCCAAAAACTAGTTCCTTGTACTCTAAAACAATACTCCCCAACAATCATAACCACTAGGCTCCACCCTAACCTTAAGTAAACTTAGAACTACATGTTGTGAAATTAAAAATGGAAAGTAGAAATCTGGGTTTCCTAAATTAAGAATCCTTAAATTCTTAAATTAAAACAAGCATAACAGCCACCACCGATATGAAATATTGGCATCACAGTTGGCAGCAAAGAAATGCAGTTAATTTATTTTCTCAAGCTCAAAAGTAGTAAGAAGTAGCCAGGAGATCAATCATTACTATCAGGAGAAGGTAATGAAAACTTAGACACATGAAGGATATGGATATTTGTAAGACTTTAAATATCAGAATTGCTGAAGCAATATGAAACTGGCAATTGAAAAAGAGTATGAGAAAGAAGACAGACATCTTCAAATAATAAATTTGGATATCGTTACTAAGATCATCATGAAGTACAAGTACAACCAATCAATCATTCTTGTGCTAGATAAAAACTGACCATTCTCTTAAGGCAATATTTAAGCAGGCAAAAACACATCTTTTGGACATGACATGCAAGTGGGAAAAGCAGCTATGCATGGGAAGGCTGAGGGCAACAGGAAAATGGGAAAATATTTAAAAGTGGAAGGTTGGGATCAGGAACATTCCTGGAATATCTTTGGAAGGCAATGGGTTGTCTCTACAAATAGGTTGGAAAGGACCGTATTTGTCCATGCAGTCGTGTGCTCTGACATTGTCATCTATTTAATTACCTGTTACACTGTCATTTCTGATATCAAATTTGTATCCATTTACTCTGTCTCTATTTTATTCTGCAAAATACAGAATAGCAGATGACTGCTAGATAATCAGGCAAATGAACACTGTCCTTCCTAGGCAAAATGCCTGGAGTTGCTTGAAAATACAGAGAGCAGTAAGAACTTAAAAAGGCCAATCACTCTAATATAAGACAAACTTCTCTCCATATATATCTGCAATCATATGCACATTTATCTGAAACACGTGGCTTATCTCTAAGGAATGTTATTTAGAAATAAAAGCCACAGCTAAGGGATGCACTGAAACTGATTACTACTTATCTTTTAATTGGATTCACTTTCAATGTAATCTTGTAGATATAACATCTGAATTTTATATAAAGCAGTAAGGAATTATTTACACTAGACATTGGCATGTCCAGTGGAACATATGCTATGAAATAGAATATCATATTATATAGCAAAGTAACAAATTCTACACAGATGCCATACAGTAGATACTTGTGTGCATGCAAGGCTGCACAATCCTGTGTTCATTGATTTCATTTAAGGTCACGGTTAGAGGATATATTACTGCTGCATTATTAATATTGTACTTGATCTGTTTATGATTATCCCTGGCAAATGCCACCAGTAACCAGAATCAGAATAGAGCTGGAAGGAACCTTGGAGATTTTCTAGTCCAGCCCCCTGCTCAGGCAGGAGATCCAATACCATTTCAGACAATGACTGTCCAGTCTCTTCTTAAAAACCTGCAGTGATGAAGCATCCACAACATCTGAAGGCTAGCTGATCAGTTGGTTAATTGTCCTAGCTGTTAAGAAGTTTCTCCTTAATTCCAGGTTGCTTCTCTCATTGCCCTGTTTTCTGGTTCTTTGAAAAATAAATTGACCCCCTCCTTTGTGGCAGCTTCCCAAACACTGGAATACTGCTATCATGCCCTCCCTCCTTCTTTTATCTAGACTCCAAACGCAAATCCTGCAACCGTTCTTCATACGTTTTAGCCTCCAGGCTTTTAATTATCTTAGTTGCTCTTCTTTGCACTTTTGCCCCCAAAGTCTCAACATCTTTTTTGTAAGTGGTGACTAAAATTGGATGCAGCATTCCAGGTGTGGTCTTACCAATATAGAATGTGTCCTTTGTTCTCACTTATGAAGGCTTGTCCCTCCCGCCCCCCCACTGGAGGAAATAGCCAGATCCCACTGTCTCAACAGAGTGAGGAATCCTCAGGAATGACTCTCACCCGGGACAGCACTTCTTCATACTTCTACCATCAGAGACAAGAGATACAGAAGCATAGCCAGCTGGACAAATAGGCTGAAAAATAGCTTCTATCCATGGGCCGTCTGACTTCTAAATGCCACAGTGACACTGCAACGTGCACTATGTACATAGCAGTGGGAATAATGTGTGT
>JAEANM010016467.1:0-13264 GCA_017656035.1 Myanophis thanlyinensis
ACAGGCGGTCCCGTAAATATCCCGGTCCCAAGCCATGGAGCGCTTTAAAGGTGAGTACCAACACCTTGAATCGCACCTGGAAGGTCACAGGAAGCCAATGCAGCTCGCGCAGGAAAGATGTAGGACGAGGAGCTCCCATAATTACCCGCGCGGCTGCATTTTGCACTAACTGCAGCCTCCGGATGCTCTTCAGGGGGAGCCCCATGTAGAGAGCATTGGCAAAGTCCAGACGGGATTTCTTTCTTTTCTTTTTTACTGCAGTGTAGTTACACTGATAGTCTGGAAAAACACCACCCCATTTAATCTCCTTAATTTCCACATATTGTTCTTATAATGTTATTTTTCATATCTGAGTTCACAAATCTAATCAAAATGTCTCTAAATTTTGTGTGTTCCCAGAAGAGTAAACCCAGTGAGCTTCTTCAATATCTTTATCCATCAAATTCATATTAGACTTCATTAATTAATTTCATTAATTTTAGGAATGATATAAACTGTCAAATTATTTATTTGGCTTTTCTCTGCCACTCATTTAATCCATACATTATTTTTCTTGCTGCAATCCAATAAATCTGCCAATTCAGATTGGCAGAATCTCAAAAGTTATTTCAGAAACACATTTTCAATCTTGTCTATCTCAATAATGTTTTTTGTAGCCATATTATAAGCATTGCAGGCTCTCTGAGCAATATCTGTTATTTACTGTGATATTTCCTTAACTTGTTTATTCATTTACTCTGACATATATACCAAGTTTTAGGTAATCCCACGGCACATTTGTCCTATTCTTTTTTAGCTTGTTTTATTAATTGTCCAATTACCACATCAGTGTCTCTTTTTCCTCATGGGCAATCCTTCCCTCCCTTGCCCCTTCTTTTATAAAGAGCCCCCTCAAGCTCCTTCAAGATTTCCAAGGAGACATTAATCTCTTTTCTTTTGCACAGGGTTTCTTTTCTGAACATACTGCTTTACTAATTTCATTATCTGAAAAAACATTTAATAAGGAAAATTGGCTATAATAAATTGGTTATATATTAACTGACTAGCGCAGGGGTGTCAAACTCAAGG
Source organism: Myanophis thanlyinensis (assembly GCA_017656035.1). Lineage (NCBI taxonomy): Eukaryota > Metazoa > Chordata > Lepidosauria > Squamata > Homalopsidae > Myanophis > Myanophis thanlyinensis. The sequence goes on from JAEANM010016467.1 coordinate 1,069, forward strand.
CCCGGGGTCTGGATACAGCCCATGGGGTACTTAGATCTGGTCTGTGGGGCTGTTCTGGAAACATCAAAGAACTGGCCCATGGTGCCTCTGCCAGCAAAAGGACTGCACACAGCCTTCCCAAGCTCCCTTTTCACTACAGAGGGTTACAGGAGGCTGTTGCAGTCAAAAATGGAGCTCACGTGGCCCTCCTGAGCTCCCTTTTTGCTGGCAGAGGGCTGCAGGAGACCATCACAGCTGAAAAAGGAGCTCGTGAGCCCATTTTCACTAGAAGAGCATTCAAGCCAGCACAGGCACCCCTGACATATGTGACATCGAACTGGACATGCCTCCCCACTCCAAGTTCAAACATAACCCTGATGAAATCGAGATTGACACCTCTGGGCTAGTTGGATCAGGGGAAGTGCAGAAAATTTAAGAATGCTGTCCTCACTTGTGGCATTTGACATGTTAATGCAATTAAAATTAGCAATAATCAATTGTGGCCAAAACCAATTTAAATTGTTTTTTCAACATTTATATTCTTAAAATAATCCAAGCAGCAATAAAAATTAACAATTTTTTAAGAACATTCCCGGAACTGATTCAGTGTATGAGTGTATAAACTATATATTAGTTAGTTAGTCAACTAAAAGTGATTATTAGTAAAAAATATTAATATGAATCAATCAATCAATATGAATTGATTGGCTTTATTCTAAATCAAAATATTTCTACTCCTATCAAAAAAATTAATAATATACAGCTTAGTCCAGTTAATAAGGATTCCCTAGCCATTTGATCTTTAGATATACAGTATTTAAAGCTTTTGATTCTTTGGAAATGCAATTTTATAGCAAATATTAAATTTAAATTTGGACTGATTTTCATAAAATGTATGAAAATATTTATGGATAAACAAAAGCTCAGATAAGACTATTATGATTCAGATTCCATCACGAATTCAAGCAGTATCCCATATACTATTCAACCCAGGCATAAAAGCATTCTGAATAGCATATAGATATAATAAGCAGATTTGTAGTATGAAAGTGGGAAATAAGATGTGGAAAAAAAGGGCACCCTCTCTGAATTATATAGTTTAATATATCTGGATATAGTAAAAAGCATCTAGTCCTTAGTGTTTTAAAAAAGAGAAAGTCATGTATGAAAAAGTATACCCTTATGCTTCCATAGAAAGGAGGAAGCTAAGTAGCAGCTAGGTGCTGCTAATCAAGTACTCTTGATGAATTGATCACCAGTAAGTGTGAAGTTATATGCTGAAGTTTTAGGAATTTGCTGGTCTTCACTACTGAGACTTGTATTAACACAATGTTAAAGAGGAAAAACATCAGCAATGATCCTACAGAAGCAATTGTTGCTATCTATCAAGGTTTCTGAAAAGATTTATAAGGCAATTTCCAAATAATTTAAACATGAGTGAACAATAAGAAACAGAACAATAAGAAATAATAGAGCTGACTCCATATACCTTTCGGAAGCTTACCACTGTGCTTTTATAAAACAACAGAGAACTCTCTAGGTCAAGGGCATCATCATGGCATTGTCATGTGATATATCAGGACTTTTTTCCCCTTCACTAAATTAGGCGGGGGCAAGGCCAGCATGTGATGCATCTGGCCCATAGGCCACCTGCTCTAGGTGGACAAGTGGCAAATGGTTTTTTTTTTAAATGAGCTTGAAGGAGAGTGGTAAATGGATTTAACACATCTTATTGAGGAATGATTTTATCTGGTTTTGTTGGGGAAGATAGATTGGCATTATTGTATTCAATTAATCAGTAATTGACAAGAGTATAAAGAAACACAGATATTTGATCTGGGACTAATTAGGGTTAATATTTGGGATGATTTGGGATTGAAGCCATGGTAAATTTTCTATGAATTGATTACAGTAACAGTCTGTTAACAGAGGCTTTTAAAGTTTTAGTTTTATCTTTCTCTTATTGTTCACAATTTTTATTACTTTATATTCTATGTTCATTGTTTTTTTCTGTTAACTATTTTATTATTAATATAGTGTATAGATGACAGGCTAACTATTTGTAAACAGACTGAGTACTTCAATAGTTTCAAAAAAAAAGGCCTCTTTTGCAAGGGATGTGAAACCAGTATTGCTTCTATTATATTGATCAGCATTCAGTTAGGAAAGATGTTATGTGTACATGTGTTAGTCTTTTCTTTTTCTTCTTTAAAGGTGCCTTTTAATGTATTTTTGTGTTTTTTATTCTTTTGTCCTTTTTAAAAATATTTTGGCATTTTGCATTCAAACCTTTTTGGAATAAACCAAAAAGTTTCCAAGGAAGTGAATTTGGCTTCCCTATAACTTTGCTTGTCAGAAGGTCACAAAAGATGACCACATGACTCCAGGTCATTGCAACTGTCATAAATATGAATCAGTTGCCAAACATCTGAATTTTGACGGTGCTGCAATGGTCAAAAGTGTGTGTGTGTGTGGGGGGGAAAATCATAAGTAATTTTTTTCAGTCCCAATGTAACTTCGAACGGTCACTTAATGAACTGTTGTAAGTTAAGGCACTACTTGTATATCACTCCATAGTGCTTTAGACCACTCTCTGTGAGTGGATTATAGGGTCAGCATATTGTCCCCAACAATCTGAGTCCTCATTTTACTGACCTCAGAAGGATTCACTTCAGCTTCAAAGTGAGAAATGCTTTGTTAGTACAGAAAGCCCTCAACTTGCAACAGTTTATTTAGTGACTGTTCAAAGTTACAACGGCACTGAAAAATGTGACTTATTTTTCTGACCCAGACTTCCCAAAATCACAAAGCAGACTCCTTGTCCCGACAAAACTACTTTTTATTAAGCTAATGTGAATCCCTCTCATTCACCTCCAGCAAAGTCTTTCAAGGGTGAATTACAGCCACAGACCTTAACAGGCTTGGAGAGCTGATATCTTCCAAATGCAATGCTGTACAAGAAAGCACTTGGCATGGAGTCTCTGAGAGCAAGCCAATCTTCACACTAATTAAGCAAACGAATTGTCTGTTGCAAACTCCACTCCCCTTTTGCGCCTCTTTATTCCCTATGTGAGGGGCCATTCACAGTCTACCTGTGCCTCTACTCCCAAGTCGGCCCTTGTTTCTTAACAGTTCCTTCTCCTGGCAGCTCTTCACATGTGCACATCAGGAACAGGCTCCAGCTGTTCTTCTGCCCACTGATCTCTGACTTCGAAGGCATCTGATTACTGTTAGATGGCCCTGGCCCCATCTCTGCCTCCATTGCAAAGCCCTCATCAGAACCTTCCCCAAACTCCAGGACTGGCCCATGTTCCTCCCCAACCTCCTCACTGTTTGAGTCTGCCACCAACTCTGCTGGCCGCTGGCGGGCCAAAACACTTATGACTATTTTTCAAACTTACAACCTTTGCAGCATCCCTTTGGTCATGTGATCAAAATTCAGATCCTTGGCAACTGGTTCATAGTTATGATAATTCCAGTGTCCAGGCATCATGTAATTTCACATGACAAACAAAATCAATGGGGAAGCCAGATTCACTTAACAACCATGTTATTAATTGAACAACTATAATGATTCATTTAACAATGGTGGCCAGAAAGGCTGTAAAATGGGACAAAACTCACTTAAAAAGTCTTACTTAGCAACATAAATTCTGGGCTCAATTGTGGTTGAAAGGCAAGGACTACCTGTATTTGACTCCTGTTGGGTTGGCAGGTACATATCAGCATTATTCTTTCAAATGCTGGAGAGGCTGTCCCAAAAAGGGGGTCAGTCTTTCAGTTGTGATAGTGTTGTGATAAAATTATAACTTTTCAACATATTTTTCCAAGAGATAATTATCATCACTAAACAAAAATTGAATGATCTCCAGAGTTAGGCTCATTACACTTACTTACAGACCAGACCATAAGCTTCAGAATAAAGAATCGACTATCTGTTTAATTATAGCAGCCAAAAAATGTAAAACACTGGAAAACTTTAGATAATATAACAACTAATTGTGGATGAATAAAGCCTCTACAATTGTCCTGGATTGCCTTACAAATCACAGTTAAAGTTAATTAAGGGGATTTCAGAAATAGGAACCATAATTGTATCAAACTTGGTGAGAGTTTATCATTAATAATAATAATAATACATTATAATCTAATTTACTCCTCATGTATGATGAATTTTATAGTACCTGACATTTTATTTAGATAGTGCTGAATATTTTTTGTATTTCCTTTATTTCTTTTTTTAACTTATTTTGGAATTACGTTAATGCAGCTATCTGATATTATAAAAGCAAAAACAAATAAATAAACTACATAATTATATATATAAAAAGAAAGGACTTCTTTTCATTCTCTTCTATTTTTAAAATAGAGTCTTGAAATCTATTTCTGTGTAGAAACTCTAGATAAGAATCAACTGTAAAGCACACTCAAGGAAGCTGGTGATGGAGAGTGACAGACAGACATAGAGAAACAGAGAGGGTGAACTTGTCACATTTTTACAAACCAGGAACTGATGTAAATGTCATAAATCCAGTGTCAGGAAACAGTATCAAAGCAGTCAGACAGTCCAAGGGCACTTTTTCCATAGTGACCAGGAAGTCCCAATGTAAAGAATAATTGAATAACATAAAGAATTATATAAAGAATAATTAGAATGTCAGATAATGTGTTTTTATAGACACTTTATAATCCCCCCTCTCCATACCCAACACAAATCCTGCTTTTAAAATGTAGCTTCTAGCAGGCATTCAAAGACTCTGTCACTTACCTTGTACCTCAGGCAGCCAAAAGAGCGCTGGCAGAAACAGCCAAGCCCGCATTGGAAGGCCATTCTGGCAAGCTTCAAAAAGCATCATTTGAAAAACAAAAAGGAGCACCTCAGCTCTCCATGAGCAGCTGGGAGAATGAACATTAGGGTAGGGCAGCACAGCAATATGCTCAAGGCAGCACCTGACAGGCAAGGGCAGGGCACCCTTGGCGGAAGAAAAACCTTTCTTATCTCTGGCTGAACCTTCTTTTCACAGATACAAATTATAGGAAGTGAACTCCAAGAAATTGTTTCTCCTGGAGTTTATCTTCTGTTTCTATTTTATAGTCTTCTTTTCTAATCTATTCTTTGCTCATTAGTCATAGAAAATGAAGACACTATTTCAAATACTTTCCTTCCAAGACTCACAGTCTTTTCTGTATTTGTAGACCTGATTAGTGCTTTTTTTAGATGAGTGGACCAATAGGAAACATTTTCCATATTCTGACCTGTCTACTTTTAATAACCATAGAATTATGGAGAAATTTCATTTACTAAAGAATAATGTTTGCCATTTCAATCCTTTCATTTGCTTCTTGTGAGCCACTGCTAGCTGATCAGTGTAGAGAAATACTGCTTAAATTCCTTACTCTTAAATTGTTTGGATTTGTAATTGATGACAGTATTATAAATTTGCTTCAGTGACAAAGAGCAACTAACCAAACAGAAGGCAGCACTACAGCAAGAGGTGAGGTGCTTTAAAGAGTTGAAAATAACAACTACATTTCAACTTCTATACATTTAGAAGCCCCATTTTTTTATGTGTTACACAGTTTTCCAATATATTAGGTTTAAATGGCAATTCTATTTGAGTTCTGGAATATTAATGTTTTGGATTACATTTAAAGCAATCTTGCAGTTTCCATATTCTTTTTGACTCAAGAATTACACCAGCTGTATTATGAGGGGAGAAATGAAATAGAATGTAAAATAAAACTTAATTTTTACAAAAATGCTAGAATTGCGTGCATTCAGAAGCACCTCTGGCACTGCATTTTTTTAAATGGACCATTTACTGGATAGTCAATACAACTGATTACCACCATGCCATCCTTAAATAAGCAAATACGTCAAATTATTGCAGAAAACATGATGGATTTGAACTTTGCATTTCATGGCATAGTGTCTTGTGTTTTATCCTGTTCTGAAACTGTGCATCAGATGGATTCAGAAATCATTTGGATTTTGATGCAGTATAATGTATAAACTCAGTTTATCAATCATGTTTTATAGTATAGCTATATCCAAACACACTATAGTGGTATCAAACAAACTATAATTTAAACAAATCATGACTCAGCACAATGTACTTAGTATTTTCCTGGCCATCCTTTATTGCTCTACTTATATAATTTAGATTTGGGATGACGTTGTAATAAGTGAGTGTGCAAAATCACCCATGGACAGAGACCACATGTTACAGAGTAAGCTTCCATTTTTTTGCTTCCCAAGATTTGATCTCTTATTTTAGTCTCCTCCAGGAAAGAAATTTAAGTAAATGGGATCCTAATCTGTGACTATGAACAAGTCAATCAAATACCACATTCTGCAAGGATAAATCTAGCCAAAGCAGAAGGAGAACTCAGGTGTGTTGGAAGACTTTTCATTCACTAGGCCAAAATGATTTGTGTACATTCTTCTCTTTTGAAGAAACTGAATTATTACCATGGAGAACTGTGTATATCCCAGAGTATAGCATGCAAAGTGGCCTCTAAGCAGTAGCATGGCAAGCAATTGCAAAGCCACACAGTTCTGGGGCTGCTTGCTAGCCCACAAGCTAGGTTGCAGGGTGGATAAAAATGGCACAATAGGGGGAATAGATAGGTGTGGGAATTATCTGTGTTACATGAATCCTTTGCAATAAATCAGTGTTCCACTTTAGATGTATTTTATGTTTGAAGTAAGTTATGTTGTGAAGCATGCTTGTCTGATAAAACAATCCCACATCTTTCAGCATGGTGGTCAGATCAATAACATGAGTATAAATCCAATTATTATTTTTTCAATAAGACTTTGCTATACTGTATATTCTATTCAATCCTTGGAACCCGTGGTGGAATTCAAATGTTTTTACTACTGGTTCTGTGGGCGTGGCTTGGTGGGCATGGCTGGGGGGGTTCATGTGACTGGGTGGGCAGTTTCTGTAAGCAGGGCAATAAAGACTAGGCTAGAAACAACACCAGAATGGTGTTTTTTTCCTGCTTTTCTTACAGGAGTAACCCTGTAAAGTAGAAAAAAACAAAAGGAGATTTCTTCTAGCAACCGGTTCTCTGAACTGCTTAGAAAATTTACTACTGGTTCTAGTGAACCTGTTAGAACCTGCTGAATTTCATCTCTGCTTGGAACAATGATCATGTATTGCATTGGCTGAGATCCTTTAAAATATTTACAATTCTATGGAAGGATATATTACAGGCATATGTATCTGATATCTAAACCAAATGCCTAGCTGTTCAGGTCACAGTACACTTCCTGTTTTTCTGAAAGAGGACTTTAGCATTATTAACTCCTTTTTATATTCTAATTGCTTGGGGTTGTAGTCTTCTGCTCCATGGTGTCATTGTTTACCAGTGAAAAACTGTTCATGTTATGAGAAGCATTTTTCAACTTATATTTGTGGCTACAAATGAAAAAGAACTTTAAGAACCATTTTTTTTTCTGGAGTTATACCCAAATTGAATATATAACTTTACTCAAGATAATTCCAGGGACTTTTCATCTCAGATTTCTGATCAGCATGTCTCTGATTAAAAATCTAATCTGCTTTTGTCTTTCTGGTTTCTGGAAGAAATGGCATCTAAAATTTCTTCACTTAAGCTTATGATCAAATATGATCAAACATATATATTCAGAATTTTGGAAGAAAGACCGGATTTTTTACCCACAGCAGTTGAAATTACCGATCTTACATCAGACATCCACCCCCCTTGCTCTCCCAGGACTTAAATTGTAAAATCAACTGAAAATTCAATTTGAATCTTTTTTTCAATTTTAAATTCTTGACATTTGGAAAATTTGTAAAACAATGTAAAAGTGTAAAATTACTAAATCTAATTTGTGGATTTCTTCTTCAATGTAAAACGGTCATACAAAGCATTTCACTGCATATTGTACCATGTATGATCATGTATGTGACAAATAAAATCTGAATCTAGTTTATACTAAATTTAAATTAGTGTAGGTTTATCAAACAGCTCCTGAGACCTGCTGAAAAAACTTTTGTTAATTATAATTGTGTTTTAGTAGTCAAAATTAATTTCATCATGAAGGAATTATGATCAATCCTTCTTTCTCCTAGTCTTCTGAGCAAGGAGATGAGTGAAATTTCTGTATGTAGTAGAGTCAGACATTCTGAAAGCGATTAACTGCCCAAAGTTGCTTTTTAAACTAAGATGGGAGGCATATAAATTTAATAAACAAACAGTCAGCTGACTTATTTTGCAAAAGCACATGTGTAAGATTTCCAGTTCTGACAGTATGTTTGGGGGTTTACTTGAGACATGAAGATTCTCAGCAGAAGCTGCTGCTTAAGATGCTTTTTTCCAGCAGCTGATTGCATCTCTCTCTGCATGTATCCCTATTCCCCCAATAATTTACTCACTGAATACTTGACTCAAATGGATATACCTTAATGTTAGAGAAAGAATAAAAAGCCTGACAGCATGTGAACAGAATAATACATGCTTTAACTTGACATGAACAAAGGTTTTATCTCTATTTCATTAGAATAAAGGAATCATTTTAGTTAAATTATTTATATAATAATGACATGTATTTATTATAATCTGTGACTGTACTGAGAATATTGTAGCTCAATATTTGACATTTGGATTATGGTGGTGATGATGACAGTAAGATTGCACTCATCCATTTAGTATCAATAATTAATATGGTGCTTTTCCTCAAATCTGGTGTCTTCCAAATGTAAGGGCATCAACTTAAAGGGTTGTTTTTGAATATGGAATGCATCAATCAGGTGTTGAGTTTAAATGGAAATGGACTTTTGGTGTAATTTGCCTTCCTAAGTTGTTATTATATTAAATGTGACTATTGGCAGCACATAATTAGAGCAAGTATTTAAAAAACAAACAAAAAGCAGAGATTAGAAATATTATCCATTGTCCAGAAATATTGTCCTTTGCCCAGAACACTATATAACCATTCTATTCTTTTAGCCATCTTCCAGTGTTGCTAAAAAAAAAGCGACAACTATCTTAACCTGATGTCTTTTGGAAAGGTTATTTTGTTGTTGGTATTAGGAGAAGAGAATCCCAATGAGTAAAATAATATATAAAACAGTGTCACATATAAGGTTCTTGGTGTTCTCTGACTTTTGGTGTTCTCTGACTTTTGGTTTTCTTGTAGACATTTCATTACCAAACCAGGTAACTTTATCAGTGCTAGAAGTGAGTGAAGTGTTTTTTTTAAAAAAAGAATTCTAGTGGTTTCCCCTATCAGTGTTGGTGGGAGTGATCTTAGCTGTTTCTCGATTAGGCTATTATTTACTACTAGCTTGTTAATCTCTGTTGGTTTTCTTACACAGCTTCTCTTAGGGTAAATTGAAAATATGCAGTTAGGAAAAAGTTGATAAAGTTCATGATTCTGGATAATTTCAATCTTGGTGTATTTGGTTAGGTCGGGTGTACTATGTGCATACCCGACACAATACACAGCACACCTGACCTAACCAAATACACGAATCCATCATGGATCTTATCAACCTTTGATAAAATGGATAACCTTTCAGTTTAATAGACAAATGTACCAACAAATCAAAGAAACACCCGTTGAATCACTGATTTAGGGACACATAGGTGAGACTGTAATGCAACGCCTAGAAGCACACCCATGGTACAACCCAAGTTTGGATCCAATATGTAGATGGCATTGACAGGACAAACCACTGCCTTTTGTTTCCCATTAGCATTTTGTCCCTCCAACCCCCAATTTACCTAAAGGAGCATATAGTTTTTGTTATTCCTAGCATCCTTTGCTAACCTTCCTTTTTTTTGAGCTTTCACTTTTCTGACACTGGCTGTATTCGTTTTCTGGAGAGTAGCTATTTCCCAAAACTCATTATGAAGGAAACTTTGGCCATTACAAAAGCTTTCAATACGGTATCATTACAATTTTCTCAAAGGCTATCTTAAGTCATGAAAGCTGGATGACTCCGGGCCAATCACTCTCTTTCGGCCCAACTCACCTCATAGAGTTTCGGTTGTGAGGAAAATAGGAGGAAGGTATGTTGGATATTGTTACTGCTTATTATTTCTAAATTAATAATCATTGAGTTATTATTTCTAAATTAATAATAAGGACAGGATACAGAGATAACTAAATTATTGAATTAACTGTTCTGAATGGTACTCTTTGGAAGTACAGACAGACTAAAAGAATTTGGGACATTTTCACAATCTTACACAGTGTCAGGTCAGGTGGGCCCAATTTTCCACATTTTAACTTTTCACAACAAACAGGCTGATGTTATATTGATAATTGGGAAAACACTTTTCTGCCTTCTTTACCATTTCCTGAGATCTGCACACCTCAACAATTATAATTTCCTTCTTTCTTCCTTATTGCAACTCTGCCATGACAATTATGCAGCTGGACATTTTAATACATTTCAAGCTGCCTATCTCTCTGTTCATGGCTTTTGACAGCCTTGGGTTTTTAATAGATATAAATAATTCTTAAGCCAGAGATGACAATTTTGTAAAGATGCAATAACTACCTGATCTTAAAGTTACCAAATGCTGAATAAAGATTATCTATTCATGGAAGGGCAAAAGAAAAAAACAATATTTAAATTATAATGGTTATTAAAGGTAATGTGTGCATTTTCACTAGCAGTGGGCAATCGGTTTCCTTGTAACCTGTATTAAAGATCCTGAGCAATGCTTGAGTCTGGTGTCAAGATTAGCCAGGAGACAAGCTAGATCAAGCAGCAATAAATATTTCTGATTTACTGTTAAGTCCTGGTCAAAGGTGTTTGATAATTGCCACTAGTTTTCTTTAGTAAACTCTACATTGATAACATGATGGATCATCTGTGAATCTGGCATCAATATTAGAGTCAGTGATTTGGTGTATGCACTAAATTTATTTTGTCTTCTATATTAGCGATTGTTTAATAAAGTGCGATCATTTCTCCAACTTCATTACCACTCCTGGATTTCATATCTCACTATATATTTTGAGAATGAGAAAGCATATATTTTGTGGGAATATCAAAGAAATAAGGTTTCATGGCAACGATCATTAACAAATTGTTTTTCTGTGTCCGGCTAGTTGCAGGATATGCAGAATTTGATCCAGTTTTTTTTTCAATTATATTCAACCGATCTTCAAGGGACTTGTCTATTTTTAAAAAAAGAAATAATATTTGATCACTTGAAAGAACAACAGAGGGCACATCTCTAAATAAACAGTGGACATTTTTGAATTGGGGGAGCCATATAAATTGAAATCAGAAACAACCAAACAAATGAAATGTCTTTTATTCCATTTAAGATAACGAATATAATATGCCCAAATTAGCTGAACCTGAATTTTGGGTGTATCTAAAAATTTATCTTTTTTTCATTGCCGAAATGATTTATATTAGCCTTTTTCCAATTTCCACTCTTCTTGTATTTGAGAAACATTCTTAAAATTGGGGTTTAAGAAGCTGGATCTTATGTACTAAGAGACAAACATTGGTTTTTATTAACCCATCGATACCTCTGAAAACATTCAGGATTTTTTTTTGTTGTTGTTGTTCTTAGCATATGGCATTGTTACATTAGGCAGGGACTACAATGCTATAGCAAAATGAATGTAGAATGGCTGCCAATTTGCCAGCTTTGTTGTAGGAAACGCTTGTGTGCTTCCCAAGGTATGCCAAAGGAGGGAGAGCTGGCTTTGTACCAGAAAGAAAGACAAGCAACTCTTCTTGCAGCAGCAACCAAGCCCCCTCCCTTCCCCAGAGCTGCCTTGCAGATTGGCACCACAACTGGGAAGATTCAGAGCTAGCAGGAATCTGACTGCCTGGATGGGGCATCAACTCCCCTCAGAAGTGGTACCTATTTAACTACTCAAATAAAACATGTTTTGAACAATTAGGTGGACAGAAGCTGAGGCAAGTGATGGAAGCTCACCTTGCTGGAGGTAGGCTTGAACCATTGGAACAGAGACAATCTCCAGCATCATTAAGCCCCTAAGCTACTGCACCTCATTTTCAGGATTTGTAAATATATAGTACATAAAAACTGTTGGTTATAAATTCCTATGTAGTTATCTGGGAGACCCAAATACTATTAGCTGATTCTAGGTTTGCCCATAGACTCTAAAACAGGGGTCTTCAAACTCGGCAATTTTGTGACTTGTGGACTTCAACTCCCAGAATCCCTCAGCCAGCAAAAGCTGGCT
>JAEANM010016468.1:0-13264 GCA_017656035.1 Myanophis thanlyinensis
CCAAGGAGGCCCGCCCTGTGGGAGCACACAGGTCGGTTGGAGGCTGAAGGTGGCAACAGGCGGTCCCGTAAGTAACCCGGTCCCAAGCCTTATTAATACAATAAGATAACCTTTATTGTCACTTTTTTTCTGTGAACACACTGTCACACATTAAAAAATGAAATTCTGATGCCCGGTCTCAAAAGTGTCTCTGTGTGTATATGTATGGAGGTATATGTATATGTATGTATGTATACACAGACAGACAGACAGATATTAATCACAGTCCATTTTGAATACATAATGGAAAAAACAGTCTTGAGAGTTAATAAGGTTAATACTATATGGTACAAAGCTACTACAGAATCTACTTGTTCTGCTTCGGATACCACAAAACAATAACAAATAAAACTAATCCTGGAGAGGATGTGTAGCATCACTGACAATACTGTGGACCCTGGACAAGCAGCACTTAATGCTATGTCTTGAATTAGAAGGAACATATAACCCTATGTTATAGAGCCGTGATGGTGAACCTATCGCATGTGTGCCACAGATGGCATGCAGAGCCATCTTGCTTGGTACACAAGCTGTTGGCCAACTTACCTCCAGCTGAGCATGCACATGTGATTGCACATGCATGCATGTGTGATTGCAGAGACCCAGTTGGTCTTCAGGTGTCCGTTGTGCATGCATGGAAGCAGGAAATCCAGCTGGTCTTTGGATCTCTCCTGGGCATGCACATGCAATTGCTCAGGTGTGTGAGAGTGCCTGCATGAAGCACACGTGCATTGCATGTGCAAAAGCTACATGCATGCGCAGATGATACAGTTGCATATACAGCACATGTGGAGGAGACACACACAAGTGCAGATGGCACACACAAAGCACATACTTTTTGGCACTCGGTAAGTAAAAGGTTTGCCACCACTTATAGAATATAATATAGCATAATGCGTAAGTTTCATGGTTTCAGTGTAAGTTCATTAGAGCAAAGTTTATTAATGACTTCAAATATATCTCCATTTTTGTAAAATATAATACTAATCTGATTATGTTGTACTTCTCTCTTATATTCCAGTGAATCAGAATAATAAGAGTTGGAAGGGATCTTGAAGATCTTCCGGTCCAATCCCATGCTCAAGCAGAAGACCCCATAAGACTCAATGACATGTCTGCCTGAACAATTTCCAAATGTAAACTTGTTTCTCTGAATTAAAAAAAAAATATTTCAGCCCCTTTGGTCTAGTAACAGTTTTTGTTACCCATCAAGATCACTTTCCTTATTCTCTACTTGCTGTGTGGTAAGTCCAGAAGATATTGTGAAGGTTCTTCTAATGATTAGATATGGCAGGGCTGGACAAGAGGACAGATGGATATTTCTGTTTACATGTAGACTCTTAACTACATAGGTGAAAGGAAGCATCCAATTTAGTGATTACTTGTGTTCTATCACAACTATTTAAAAAAAGGCAAGAAAAACCCATTTGGGCATTAATGAGCTCATAACTAAAACTAAAATAATAAGGATGCAATGTTATTGTTTGTTGTCAAACTAAAGTGAAAGGGAACGGCAATGATTCACTCATGGGGTGTTTTTATTTGTTTGCTTCTTGCAGCTTTCTTTCAATTACTTTAACCATTTTTAAGCTATAAATGTGCAAATACAGTCATATATCACAACTTCCTTCTAAGGAACTTATCTCAGGAATGCAAGGTTATAAAATAGCTCTATTGTGAATATTGTCCTCAGAAACAGATGGCATGGTTTTGTCTCTCACAACTCTCAAAATCCATGTAAGAAAGAGGAGAGGTCCTAAAGAGAGAATGAATTTATTGATTCAAACTCATGCTAAATCAACTGTGCGGGTTTTATGCCTTAACCAATATTTAAACAGATAATTTATGATGCTCAGTTCCCGATGTAGTTGCTTTCCTATGTCATTTTTTGCAGAGGAAATTTTAATCTCTTTGTAATGTTTGTTAATATATTTTCTTATTGGGAAACAGTCCTAAATTGACTTAGGGTATTGTTGATAGCCTTTTACAGCAGTTTTGCAAGATTTCAAATAGGCTTTCCCAATCCTATTTTTATATTACACAAACTGAACCAAGGTACATACATGCAAAATGTGTGCACTATCATTCAATTATAATCTTTATAGTTTCTGAAGCTAAGTTTGAGGCGGTAACAAAAGAAAGGAAATGAACAATCAAACTGTATTTCACTCATTTGATTGACACCTGAGCCTTACCAGTTGAGTCTAAAGAGCTGTCTAACAATGCTTCCAAAGAATTAAAATAGGTGAGGGGGTAGGCAAAAAATATGGCTTGCTTGACTGACTTGTTTTCCAAGCCAGATGCCCAGGAAGGACCCGTTTTGGTAACAAAAAATATTATTTGAAGCACTATCTGTAATACGTCATTCATGTCATGGCTATTTTGATTAGTAACAGGAAATGATGAAATAGCAATAACATTTAGACATATACCACTTTACAGGTCTTACAGCCCTTTCTAAGCAGTTTACAGAGTCAGCATATTGCTTCCAACAATGTGGACCCTCATTTTACCCACCTTGGAAGAATGGCAGGCTGAATCAATATTGAGCCTGGTGAGATTTTGTAATGTATCGCGCATGCGCAGCAGGTGCCTTCACTCTGGTCTGCTAAAGCAGACTTGTGAACTGGCAGCCGATTGGCTGCCGGATGGACAGCTCCCATTGGCTGGCACCCCAGCCAATGGGAAGCTCAGATTTTAGAGTCGCGGCAAAATATAAAAGCCGCGGCTCGCCTTCCCTTGTTTGCTTTTTTTTTACTCCTGCTTCCTACAGCCGAGCAAAATCCACACGGGTTTTGCTCAAGCCTGGAAATAAACTCAATTGAAAGAACATCCGTGTCTGTCTCGTTCTTGGCGGTCTGGGTCTGGATTGGGGATCTAACACTGGCGACGAAGGTGGGATTCCAGAACAACTGCATCTGAAAGTCCCTGGAACCAAAGATCCAGCATGTCCACCACCTCAACAGCCACAGCAGCAGCAACAAACCCCGCAACCACCCCATTGCCAGGGGGAGAATTCAACCCAAAGAGAGAGACATGGAACCTATTTATGCAGCGGTTCAAGTGTCATCTCGTCGGCACTCGACAGACGGGCATACTGGACATCGAAAAACAGGGCATCGTTTTGAGCATCTGTGGGGTAGACATCCTAAGAATGGCAAACGCAGTCGCCAACCCGCATACCATATGGGACCTAGACTGGCTGGAACTCAAAAGAAGACTACAGGCACATTATGCACCCAAGCCTTCCTCACTGATTCAACGAATCAACTTCCATAGCAGAGTCCAGAGAGAGGGAGAATCAATTGCAGATTTCCTAGCAGCCCTCAGAGTCCTGGCAACAGACTGTGAATTCGAATCGCAGCTTGACTGCCTGATCAGGGACAGGCTCATCATAGGCATCCACGACGAGAAGATAAGGAGGAGATTGGCAACAAGGGCAATGCTCACACTCGCCTCAGCAATCGAGGAACTGTTGGCTGCAGAAGCCGCCCATCCCCCACCCAGAGGGAGACCACAAGATGGCGTGTTCCAGACGGATTTGGGGGAAGAGATAGAGTATGACCTCGAGGAAGACCAAGATGGTGACGTCCACCACGTGAGGACCACGAGGCACCCCAAGATGGCCACCAGACCATGCCAGAGCCAATGCATGGGGTGCAATGGCTACCACCCATGAGCAAGCTGCCCCTTCCTTCAGGCCATTTGCAACTACTGTGGAAAGAAGGGGCACATACATAGGGCATGCCGAGCCCTACCAGCCAATCAACCACCCACCCGAGGATCCAGGGGAACGAGCTACAGGAGGCCCCCCCCAGCAATGGTGACAGAGGGACAGCCAGCTACTCCCGCAAGCCTTTCGACAATTGCCATACCATTTTTGGCCAAATTCAGCAAACTTCATCTGGAAGCGGGGATTCCGGCATATTCAGCACCAAGGTCAGCATCAGCGGAAAAGAATGCGAGTTTCAAATTGACTCCAGCTCACCAGTTACCATCATGCTGTGGCAGACCATCAAGGGAATAATGCCACAACTTAAGGAGTCGGACCTAACCCTAGCTTGGACCGCCCTGCGAGACTGCCAGGGAAAATCAATCCCACTCCTGGGCCAACTGAACATGTGGGTATCGCACGAGGACATCGCACCTGCCCCTCGTCATCTCAGAAAGATGGTTCCCCAAGCTCCTGGGCAGAGACTGGTTCCGTGCGTTAAAGATGGGCATCGGAGAAATCAAGCAGATCACTTCAACAGCGACCACGACTGATGCCATATTCAACGAATTCGAGGACGTCTTCAATGGTGAGCTTGGACAATATAAGGGGACCCCAATATCGTTTAGTCTAGACCTAAATGTCCCACCTACCCGTTTAAAACCCCGCAGGGTTCCTTTAGCGCTCAAGCCTAAGGTGGATGAGCAACTGGACAAATTAATAGCTCAGGGCATACTAGTACCAATAGACCATGCCAAGTGGGAGACCCCCATAGTGACCCCAATTAAACCAGATGGGTCTCTGAGAATTTGTGCGGATTATAAATGTTCAATTAATAAGACGCTACAATGAAATGCATATCCGGTTCCGGTTATTCAACACCTCCTCCATTCCCTGGGGCAAGGAAAATTTTTCGCTAAATTAGACCTGGCTCAAGCTTACCAGCAACTGCCGGTAGATGAAGACACAGCTGAAGCCCAAACAATTGTTACACATAGGGGGGCGTTTAAATGCACACGTTTACAATTCGGCATCAGCACAGCCCCAGGAATATTCCAATCATTAATGGAGCGTCTTTTACAGGGCATCCCTGGAGTCACCCCGTATTTTGACGACATCCTGATAGCTGCCTCAGACAGCCGCGAGCTCCTCAGCAAATTAAGAACAACCCTCCAAAGATTCAGAAGCGCAGGTCTCAAATTAAATTAAAAAAAATGTTTAATCGGCGTCCCATCTGTTGAATTCTTGGGGTATAGGATAGACGGATCAGGCATACACCCCACCACTAGCAAAACAGCAGCTATTCAAAATGCCCCCCACCGACCAACAAGACAGAATTACAGGCATTTTTGGGATTACTCAATTTCTATAGCATGTTCCTAAGGCACAAGGCCACCATAGCAGAACCCCTCCACAAACTCTTAAACAAGATGACACCTTGGACTTGGGGAGTCAGTGAACAACGGGCATTCCGGGCTGTTAAATCTCTGATCTCATCAGACAGCCTGTTAGTGCAATACAGCGAATCAACCCCAGTCCAATTGACTTGCGATGCCTCCCCTTACAGAGTGGGTGCTGTACTAAGCCACATATTCCAAAACGGCCGGACAGCACCAATCGCATTTTATTCCCGAACATTGTCAGTGGCCGAAAGAAATTATAGTCAGCTGGACAAGGAAGCCCTAGCAGCGGTCGTGGGGGTAAAACAGTTCCATGACTACCTATATGGCCATCAATTCACACTTGTGACCGACCACAAACCCTTGCTGGGCATTATTGCGGGAAACAAGCAAACCCCCCAAATTCTCTCCCCCCGCATGACCTGGTGGATAGAATTCCTGGCAGCTTATTCATACCAACTGGAATACCACCCAGGAAGCCAAATCAGCCATGCGGATGCGCTTAGCCGTTCCCCTGCACCGACCTCCCAAACCGACCCTGCCCTGACGTTGCCTCTTCTGCTCCTGGAGCACATCCCTGGGAACCCAATAACAGCGGATGCCATCGCACGAGCCACGACAAAAGACCCCAACCTTGCAACAGTAATGCAATGGGCACTCAGAGGCTGGCCAACCCAGAAAAGAGGAGACAACTTCAGACCATTTGAATCCAGACAGTCTGAAATCTCTACACAGCGAGGTTGCCTGTTGTGGGGTCACAGAGTCATCATTCCCCCCAAATTACAGCCACAAGTGTTGGAAATGATCCACGAAGGCCACCAGGGGATAGTTAGAATGAAATCACTAGCAGGAAGCTACGTCTGGTGGCCAAACATGGACCAGGACATAGAAACAAAAACCAAAATGTGCCAGCCATGTCAAATCACGCATGCTGCCCCCCCCCCCGGCAGCCCCTACCTCCAAGTGGGAAACCACTCAGAACCCCTGGTCCCGCATCCACATTGATTTCGCAGGACCAGTGCAAGGGCACATGCTGTTCAGCATCGTGGATGCCCACTCAAACTGGACCGAGGTCCTACCGATGCGGTCTACAACCACAGAAGCAACAATTGCTGCACTACAAAAACTTTTCATGACACACGGCCTCCCAGATGTCCTAGTCTCAGACAACGGCCCCAAATTTGTGGCTGAAGAATTTAAAACCTTCCTCACGGGGCTGGGCATTTGCCATGCCACCTCAGCGCCCTACTGACCCATGGCAAATGGAAAAGCAGAATGGGCCATCCGATCAACCAAAGAAGCGCTCGCCCGCATGCACGGAGGGAATTTACAACAAAAAATCAACACATTCCTCTTCGCCCAACATTCCACCCCCTCACCAACCACCAACCGGAGCCCGGCGGAACTGCTAATGGGGAGAAAAATAAAAATTCCTCTCAGCTGGGTCCATCCGGATGACCACCCCATAACCCCCAACATTCCCTCCCGGGGTGTACGAACTTTCTTAAAGGGGGAGGGGATATTCGCCAGGAACTACCCAGCCCCCCCCCCCATGGCTGCCTGGGACCATAAGCACATCGACCGGGCCCAAGTCATACGAAATAAAACTAGCAGATGGGCGCACCTGGTGAAGGCACATAGACCAGCTTCAAGAGTGCCAAACAGAAGAAAACGGCCGGGACGAATAGGAACCCGAAAGCTACAGACAGAAGAGCCAACGCACCACTTACACTTACCGGTGGCCTGTCCTGCAGTCGCACCAGCTGCCAAGGCCCAACAGCCACAGGCGGCCCTGCCGCATCCGCAACTGCCTTCGCCGCCACCACAGCCAGTGCCAAGAACAGAAGAGGTCCCCGGCACATCCATATCGGCCGGCGGTGGCAGCTCAAATGAATTGAGCCTGCGCTGTTCGACTAGAGTAAGGCATCGCCCAGCTTACCTAAGGGACTACGCATGCGCCATCAGTCAATCTCGAACAATCCATCCAAGAGGGGAGGGGTGTAATGTATTGCACTTGCGCAGCAGGTGCCTTCACTCCGGTCTGCTAAAGCAGACTTGTGAACTGGCAGCCGATTGGCTGCCGGATGGACAGCTCCCATTGGCTGGCACCCCAGCCAATGGGAAGCTCAGATTTTAGAGTTGCGGCAAAATATAAAAGCCGCGGCTCGCCTTCCCTCGTTTGCTTTTTTTTTTACTCCTGCTTCCTACGGCCGAGCAAAATCCACATGGGTTTTGCTCAAGCCTGGAAATAAACTCAATTGAAAGAAAGTCCGTGTCTCGTTCTTGGCGGTCTGGGACTGGATTGGGGATCTAACAGATTTAAACTGTCAAATTGCAGTCATACAGCAGTCAGCAGAAGTAGCCTGCAGTATTGTACCCTAATTACTGTGCCACCATGGAAGAGCAGTGTAAGAAGAGTAAAGAAAGTTTGCTGATGCTCGCTCTAATCCAAACAACTGCAAATACAGCAGAAGACTACTTTTCAATAAATGCATTAATTCAATATGCTCTAGATATGTCTTAGAGGTAAAACAATACACAAATCGACTAAAATACTATACCTATCCTTTATCTATCAGTCAGCATCAATAGGTCCTATAACACCATCAGTGGTGTCCACTCCTGATGAAAAAAATAACTTTTTATAAATACATAATTCAAGTGCATTACATATACCCATCAGCTGCTGAACATTACTTTGCCCTTACAATAGATTTGTACATTTTTTTATCCATGTGCATATAACCCTGGAAACTTTCATATCTTTAAAATTCTGGAACATAGGGCAAGGAGAGAAATGCCTGTCATATATGTGTGTGTATGTGTGGCCCTGGAAGCAAAGTTTCTAGCGCTAGCCATCAAATATACAAAATACTGCCATCCTTACATTTTTCTAACAAAAATTAAATAAAAGGATAATGAATGTCTGAGCTATATCCAACATCTATATGACACATATTGCCCAAATAAATGAATGAATAATTACATACATATATACTTTTTCCTGTCCAATCATTTGTGATTCTAAAGTGCAGTACTCATCTCCATTTCTTGGCTGAATGAGCCAGCATTGTCCAAAGACATTTTCTGCAGTCATGTGGCCAGCCAGCATGGCTATATGCTAATGGTACACAGAATGCTGTTACCTTCCCACCAAAGTGGTACTTATTAATCTACTTTCATGTACATATTTTTGAACTGCTAGGTGGGAAACAACTGGGGCAGGAATGAGAGTTCACTCCATTGCATGGTGCTTAGGTCTTGAACCCAAGCTGTCAACTTTCCAGCTGACAAGCTCAGCATCTTTAATCACTGAGCCACCACACGTCCTTTATTCTCTAAGCAGATGGGTACAATTAATGGCTTCCCTTACACTTAAACGGTGCTTTTTTAAAAAGGATAGAATGAAATTGTAATAAATTAATTAGCATCTCCAGGAAAACTAGAAACAACACATCTTAAATAAGATTTTTTTAAAAAAGGTCCCATTTCAAGTTTTTCAAGTCTTCTTTAAAGTCCTATTTTAAAAAGTATCATAATCTCATTTCATTCTACATTTCCGCTCTCCTGTAATAAAGGAAACACTATTAATTGGGAGAAATGAATTGACTGAATTATACCATTTGTTGCTGTAATTCTTTATAACCAAGTTTTGTTTTGCTTTTAAAATGTGTGTGCATGTATGGATGTATATGTGGATGTGCATACAAAACTTCCAAATAAAAATAATGCCTTCTTTTATTATAAAAAGTAGAGTTGAATGATGATGAAGAGGAGGAGGAGGAGGAGAAGTGAGGAAAGGATCATTCAAACTTCATGGATACATCTAATTGGAATCCAAGACTCAAGGATGTTTTGAAAATTGCTGACTTGTTAACTCAAAATCAAAACCGCAAAAGTGATTTCTACCACCATTTAAGCCACAAAGTTAACTGATGAGAAATGATAGTACAAAAAATTCCTTCAATTTAAGGAAACAAGATAGGCTTATTCTGTACCAATTTATCTTACACAGTGGATAATTTCGTGATGAAATAAAGAACAGTAAATGTGACAAAAAAGATATACCAATATCTGTAGATCAGGGTTCTACTGTGGAGTCATTGGTGCTCTCTGAGTTTGGTTGCTTGCTGAGCAGATGTTTTGTTGCAAAAAGCTGAAGGCTTCTCTTTCTCTTTCTCTTTCTCTTTCTCTTTCTTTTCTTTTCTTTTCTTTTCAAAACAAATATAGCAGATCACAAAAAAGGTCCTTCTAGTGCCTTATTAATTTAAGCATTTTTATAGTGAAAAGTCCTTTACACTGAAGTATAATTATTACCTTGTTTTGTTTCCGTTTGTTTGACGCATTCACTCAGTAGTTATGTTTGACAAACAATAATATTGTTGATACATTTTTTTACTCTTCTAAGGGTTTGTAATTTGAATCACATACTAAAACTTCATATTTCCATGGGTTGGAAAGAACCCTTTATTCATCTTCCTACTCATTGCAGATGGAGTTTATTGTACTATACATTAATTTAATGGTATCATCCTAAATTAATAATCATATCAAGAAATGGGAACAGCAATAGCACTATGGCTTCCCACAGAGGAGACAGCATAATCTACAGAGGGGCCCTAAATAAGATACTGTGTAGTCCTGAACTGAAGGATGGAAGGAGAAAAGTTTCTGACTAGCCAAACCTTAGAATCTCCTGGGGTATATCTATTAGGTTAGAAGATATAGTTTTAGTCTAGAGAGATCCTGTCTACTAAGTGTAAGCAAATAAAACATTGAATTCTGTTAGCTTCACTGTCTTCAAGCTTAGACCTGATAACATACCTGAAAATCAGGAGATAACCAGGAAAAAGAGATAGGTAAATAGGTCACTGTTGGTTTCTCTCTGGCTCCATCCATCCATGCATCTAAACAAGCAAAAACCCCTCTGGCAATTTCTTTTTTCTGTCATTGTGATGTTTCTTTCAACTTATCTGCATCCCAGTGAGACAGTCTTCAGCTGTCCATAGTTGTACTGGTAGTCAAAATAATATCTTCCCAATTCTCAGAAAAAAACAGAAACAGATTGTTTTCCTTTTGGCTACTATTATTAGGAAGTAAGAAATGTGTTTATATTTTTTTCAGTTTGGTTCAAAAACTAGTAAAGTGTCAATGTTGAAGTGTTAAGTTCAAAGATCTAAACTTTAGATGAGTTTACATTCAGATGAGAACTAAATGAATTTCTCTCCTATATCCCCACATAGACTACTTCCCAATTGTCCAAATTAAGGGTCCCATTTAAAATCAGTTCATGTTTCTACTAGGATGCCTCTCTCAAGAAGCCCAGGAAGGAAAGAGTGAAATACGAAGGAAAGGGCATCAGAAAGGGGGGGGGGGGATGTCAGAAACAGAATACCAAGCAATGTTTATTTTCTGCTCTGTCTGCTACTTGCATACAAGCCTCAATAGATAATCTCTAAGATAAAAGAGCCCTTGATTATTCAGATGATTCAGAATGTCTCATCTGAGCATAACTGTAAAACCCTACTGTATTTTGAATTTTCTGATTTCACTAGTCAATCCTATTGGGAAGTGCTGTTGACCCTTTATGTCAATTTCACAGCTTCAGCTTTCACACTACATGCTGGATAGCAGATAACATGGCAGGGAATCAACTTCCCAATAGAAAAAGGAAGAGTGGGAGACAATCAGCAGCTAGAAATTGCTATGAAAGGCACATATGGTAGAAGTGGAATAATCCTCATAGCGATGTACAGTATGGTATACAAGGTCTTGAAATAACTTCTCTCTGAAAGCAACAAAATTTACTTATCAAAATAAAAGCTAAGTTCCCCCCCCCAGTACTATATTCTCTATTGTTGAGCCATTTTGCCTTAGAAATACACACAATATTATGAAATAAGGAGCACAAATCAGGACTATAATTCATACAGATTCAGCAAAAAAGCTTATTAAAGAAATTGACATCCCACTGGTTAGCAATTTTCTGAAGGTGGAGAAAATTACTACTCCCTTTTGCTGAAAAATGAATTGTTGAGATGTCAGCTTTTTGCTTTTAAGTGGCATGTGCTATTTGACAGGAGAGAGGAATTGCAGTATTACTGTATTTCAAAGATGAATCAGGCAACGGTAAACAAAGACATATAGTATCTTCATCATCTCTTATTACTTAAAATGTGGTAACCAAAATTATGACAGTGTTCACTAAATTACTAACCAGATTGCACTAAGAGGTTGGGACTATAAGACTGCCAAGGTCCCTTCAAATTCTATTATTCTATATTCTATGATTTGTATAATCCCATAAGTGCTTTTAGTCAAATGGGGGCTATATAAATTAATTAATTAAAGTAATAAACATGGTAAACTATAAACCTTAATTTCTAAACTGCATTGGCTTTACTTGGGGAAGCTTACATCCTGCAACAGTACCTTTAACACCATCAAATATCTGCTTATCCCAGGGAAAGACTCAATAGGTGGATTAAAATACCAAATCCATTGTAACTATCTGATTGATTATGCCATGAACCACAATCATCATAATAAGGAAACTTCCCAAAACAGCAGTGGGACAAAATGATCAGCTCTTAATTCACAAGATGATTTCTCTCCTAATTATCTCCTAACTGACAAGATGATTTTGGAAAACTGCAAGAGAATGAAAACAAACTTGAATATACATTGGATTTTTTATAAGAAGGCATTTGACTCTCTGCAACATGACTGGATAATCAAGTATATTGAAATAGCATGAGTCAATAGGGATATCAGAAGCTTTTTGGAAAGATCAATGGCACAATGGAAAATACTAGTATATGATTATAGAGTGGCGGGGTGAAATTCAGCAGGTTCTATCAGGTTCACTAGAACTGGTAGTAAATTTTCTAAACAGTTCGGATAACCTGTTGTTAGAAGAAATATCCTTTTATTTTTTCCACTTTACAAAGTTAATCCTGTAAAGAAGGCAGGAAAAAAACATTCTGGTGTTGTTTCTAGCTTAATCTTTATTGTCCTGCTTACAGAAACTGCCCACATGACCTCCCCAGCCACACCCACCAAGCCATGCCCATAGAACCAGTAGTAAAAAAAATTGAATTCCACCACTGTAGAGTGGTAGAGGTTACTATCAAAAGAAAAATCTTTCAAGGAAACTCACTATCACCACTACTGTTTATCATTGCATTGATTCCTCTGTCAACAAAACTAAACAAATCAGGCCATGGATATAAAACTCTCTAAATGGTTTACAGAGTCAGCATATTGTCCATAACAATCTGGGTCCTCATTTTATCCACCTCAGAAAGATGGAAGGCTGAGTCAACCATGAACCTGGAGAGATTCAATCTGCCAAATTGCAGACAGCCAGCTGTCAGCAGAAGTATCCTGCAGTACTGCACTCTAACCACTGAGCCACTGTGACTCTTAACCTTTGGGATATATTAATTTTTGCTTAAAGATTAGGCTCAGGTTAACAAAACAAAACAAAGAACAAAAGCTCATTAACAAAAGTGATCCAAAAGAATTAAATCTTTGTTCTGTGTGAATTTGGCTCAGTTTGGGATAATTCTAGAATATCCTGTTCCTTCTGCTGACTATGATGAATCTTCACTAAACCATTCTACTACATCTCACATTTCTTCAGGGTCAAAACTTTGATTCTGGAAAACCACCAAACAGCATATGAAATACTGCAGTAATGTTCAGAAGAGGTTCAGATTTTCACAGGTACAGGTATGCAGAACTAGGTGTGTTCAGGTCTTTTCCCATGTAAGTCTGAGAATATCTTCGCAATATTTTGGTGAGGTCCCACTCGCCATCTTCAGACTGGTGCCTTCTGCTTCAGGCCAGAGAGACCAGTGTGAGACCGGAGCTGCTGTCTTTCTATAAATACTGATGGGCGGGCATGGTGCACTGGGCTGGTTGGCTGCACTGCTGCCTCTTGATTGGTTGATGGAGTTAATGTTGATATAATAGGATGTGTGATGGCCTTGTGAGTTTTGTTGTGGATATATCCTGGAACTTGTGCTTTAATTTCCTGGGTTGTTTGTGTTTTGATCTCTTTTCCATTAGCCTCCTGTGTTGTAACAGCTTGGGTAATGGGTTGTGTGAT
>JAEANM010016469.1:0-11492 GCA_017656035.1 Myanophis thanlyinensis
GTCGCATACACATTTCACTGCATTTCGTACCAAGTATGACTGTGCATGTGATGAATAAAATTTGATTTGATTTGATTAGACATATCCCATTCCAGCAACCATTCTTCCTTCATACGTTTTAGCCTCCAGTCCCCTAATCATCTTTGCTCCTCTCTGTACTCTTTCTAGTCTCAACATCTTTTTTACATTGTGGTGACCAAAATTGGATGCAGCATTCCAAGTGTGTCTATGGAGATTCTCAATTGTAATTAAGACAAAGAGTTCACCAATTGGTTAATATTTCCCTGGGAAAATTCTTCCTCCCTCCCTCCCTCCCACCCTCCCTCCTTCCTCCTTATGAGAACATTTTTTTTTTGCCCCATGCATATTTGAATAATTATGGCAATCTCTCTTCAGAAAATCTTGCTTCAAATATCTACAGTATAAAAAGGATAGTTTTAGGAAGATTGCTTCACATTACCTCCAAACAGGTAATGCAGAAAGTGGTCGCTGCTTGTTTATTGTGATTAAAATGTTTTTCAGTCGAAATGTGATTTCCCCTCCCCCACCCATCTTACTGTGCAAAGCAAATTGATCTGGATGTGAGGTGAACCGATTATATGATTGCTTTGCTTAACAGCCAAGTCTGGATTCACTGTGTATTTTGGATTGATTTGAAATCATATAAATCAATATTTGGCAGTCTAAAATCTTAATAAGATATTTATAGAAGGAGTAATAGGCCACTTCTGGCATTTTGCCTCTAGATGTTTCATGGCAGCAACAGCAGCAGCAGCACTATATCTAATCTGATTCATTGATTCTGATCATGTAAAAAGTGATTTTTAGGATGTGATGTGACCTTCGACACTCTTTCTCTCTCTGGGTCCCCATATACAATATATTACTGACATGATGACTATTGGTTTGGAGTTGACCTATAAGTAACAGAATAATTTTCAAATTAAATGTGTGTGTTCAGTATCATAAACAGAAGAGACCACGAGAACACTATTTGATATAGAATGTCTAATAATTATTTCATGCATATTCTGTATGACAATCCAACTACTTCTCAGTGACAGCACTCCAATGTAATGCTTGTTAAACCTCCATACAGTCTTCTTTCAGAAAAAAAACTGAACAACTGAAGGCATGCCTTTATATCCAGCTACAACAACAGGCTTCTGCACTAGACTGCATTTTAAATTGTTTAAGGTTCTGCTTTATTATTTTTTAAAACCGTATTTAGTTTAATTGTTGTATATTTTGTTTTTTAAATATGATTGGTTATATTGTGCTAGGTTTATTTAGATTGTTTTTTATTGCTCTTTCCTACATTACTCTGGGACTCTAGAAGGAATGCAAGTAGCATAGATAGGAATACATTCATATGAAGAGATGCTTAAGATGATTCTTCTTGTAACTCTATCCAACCATCTTAACATGCGAGAATCGTTCACTAGATAGATCAACCACACTTTGGGAACAATCTTCTTGCTGCCTGCATTATTTCAGAGATTGAATGTGACTGAAGACCATCTGTCTTAGAACAAGGATTTTCAGAAAGCAGCTCTAGAGACCTAGAAGATCACTGGGCAAACAGCAGCAAGGAATGTTAATTATTCCCCATCTAGACATAGGAAACCATTATTCTTTGCTGCCGTGTAGACTTGTCCAGATTTTTTTTAACAGCCTTATGATAAGCCTAAGAAGAAATTACACCCACCCAAAAGAATTATGAACTCTAACACTTGACCTCAAGATGAACTTGGAATTCTGGTAAATTATATTGTGCATTTTATAAACCTGGAAAGTCTCCATTTCTGTCCCAGAATCTCAGTATGAGAAACAACACCTAGTTTGAAGAATTCCAAAGCTGCTCCATGAGATTTCTGGATGAGTACAATGAAAATGTTTACAAGCAAAAAGAAAAAAGGAAAACGTTTTGCTACCCAGGAAATATTAATGGGCCTCTGCAAAACTGTTCATTGTCTACATTCTCTGCACGAGACAGAAAGTATTTTCCTATAGGTAAAGAAATTAAAACAGCAACCATGTGTCTGAGGGAGAAAGAGAGATGGGAGCTGAATTTTGTGAGGGATGGGAAGAAAGCAGAGAAAACTCGAATCTGTAACTTTGTCTGAACAGAAGCCCTTAGTATGGTAAGTAGATGGTGAGAATGGCTACCTTCTTCATACTTCTCAGCTGGATCTGCTTTTATTGAGAATCCAGCAGTGAGGAAAACTAACAGTGGTTTGGATTAAGTGAATTTGCAAACAGCTGCAAGCCACTGAGCTTTTCCTTCCCCTGCAATGAGAGGTTGGAAAATAATGTATCACAGCTTTACTTACCCTTGCAGAAACAGTACTTACACTTTCAAGGCCAGATAGTACAACACAAATTACTTGCTAGCAACCCAAGATATGTTGCCTTGAGTTAAGAAAAGCCTTAGGATACCTCTGTGGTATATCACACAGACTGATGTCATGTCAGACATTCTATTTCATTCTCGAGCCCACAATGTAAGCTGACCAAACAATCAAAACCTTCCCTTGCTATCTACATTCAACAGCTACAGTTCTGAACACAATGTTAGTCTTTCGTATCGTCTCATCGTTGCTATAATCTAATGTAGGCACACACATTTCTCATAAGCTAATAGTGTATTTGGCTTTTAAATACCATGCTGGAGGTTGCATTCCAAAAAGGAATAATCAGGCTAATTTTATTTAATTCAATTTTGATTAAAATTAAATGTAGTTGATACAATGACTCGCCATTCATATGTCTCATAAAATCTATCATCTTAAAATTATAATTTGGTTAACAACTTTTGGACATTTTTGACAGTCATGATTAAGACTTTGGGAATTGTTTGTGATCCTGAGATGATAGATTGTGTGCTTCTACTGTGACTAAATCATATTGCAGTGACCAAAATCAAAGAAGTAGTATATAAAAAGCTACTAAAGATCCAAGTAAAATCCAAATATCAATAATTTATTTCTATATTAGAAATACTTCTATACACATAAGACTTCAACAATCTTAGTTACCTCTCCTCCAGCCATTTATTGGATGTATCTTGAGCTAAAGGTTGCATATAGTTATTGTGACTAATGGACCCTGAGTTTTCCATGAATGTGGTTAATTCCCCCTGAAAACAAGGCCAAATAATGGCTAACTTTCTGGCAGCAAATTCTATTAAAATAAGCCAATTATACATTGCATTGCATTTTGGCTACAACTTTATCAATTATTAATTTGATTATGGGCTATGCACAGTTTGTTACTTGTTGTTTATAAACTGGACTACAGCAATTGACCAACCCAAGTCTGTTCATACTATGCAAGCTTCCCACCCAGTTTTCCTACATGCGTACACATACAAATCTTGCAACTTTGTTCTAAGGGAAACTCTTCAAATCTTATGAAACAAGCATGGAGGCACAGAAGGCTCCTGGAAGTATGAGGAATTTGTCCCATTTATCTTCTAGTAGAATAATATAGTTGTATTTTTCCATATACTTCTATAATGTACACATTACTGTACATATTACTTGCATAGATGAACCAGTTTGTTCAATGGATAAAGTATGTATGCTTTTCTTTTAACTGCTCATTGAGCATAGAAAATTAAGAAGATGACCTTGAGGGAAATAGGCAAGAACTATAATATAAGCAAAGAGAGCTGAAACAAGCTTGGGAAACAAAATAGTATGGAGAAGAGACAATATATTCAGGCTCCACCTGGATTGACTGGGATATAAAAGAGAAGGGAGGTGAAGCATCACCAGGCTTGCAAAATTTTGTTATCCTAGTTTATTTCAATAAAGTATAGTTTTAATCTTCCCAAGGATTCTGTTTCCTGATCACCACGCGCTTACGAGATAGTCCCAATTACGTAGATAGTTATCTAATTAATAGACGAATTATTCTTTTGTCAAGGCAAATGTCAGCATGTAAAACACTGATTTGTTTCTTTGGGACAGCTTTCTTGAGTTTTTAATAATTTTCTTGGGTCAGGATAGTCTAGGCTTAGGGTGGTCTAGCCACTCTTTTTCTTCATATTGGAGATCAAATATATAATGATACCTTCTTTCAAGCTTTGTGGAAATGTGCTGGTAGCAAATCTCTACTAGTTAAGATCAGAGATGAAATTCAACCAGTTCTAGCCTATTTGCTAGAACCGGTAGTAAATTTTCTAAGGAGCGGAGAACCAGTTGTTAGAAGAAATCTCCTTTTTTTTTCACTTTACAGGATTAATCCACCCAGTCACATCCACCAAGCCACACCCACAGAACCGGTAGTAAAAAAAAATTGAATTCCACCACTGGTTAGGATGTCTTTTCATGACATCTTTACCCCAGGAACGCTGAGTTACTCTTTTTCAAACAGCACAAACATTTGGACCCTACTCATCTCAAAGAACCTCCACATTCTGTCATTGCCATAATTGTACCTTCCCTGCTGGATAATCATATTAGATTTGTTGCAGATCAGCAGCTCCATAAATGAAAGGACTCCTCCATTTTTGTGAAAGTGAATCAGATTCAGCATAAGCTCCTACCCTGAGGATTGGTTATTCTCACAGAACAAAGGAATGTAACTCACTTTCTACCTTTTCCACTTGATCTTCTGACACTACAGTGTAAACTTTAAGGGCATGCATGTGAATGGGAAAAAATAAAATAAAAACACCTCAGCTATAAAGAAGTGCTATTTGAACAACTTAGGTTATACATTTACATGTCTTTTACCATGAAATCCCTTGTATTTAGACTTACTAGTAATAACACTATTTAGCCTTTAAGAACTAAAGTAAATGATCTTTGAAAGTTGTGACCTTTAGAATCATATGCCATTGACTAAAAAGGGAGAATCTAGAACAGTGATGACGAACCTTTTACTTACCAAATGCCGAAAAATATGTGTGCCATCTGCGTGTGCCATCCACAATTGCGTGCAGCTCGTCCACGTGTGCTGCATATGCAACTGAACCATCTGTGCATGCATGCAGCTTTTGCATGTGCAATGAATGTGTGCTGTGCACAGGCACTCACACACACATGAGCAATCGCGTGTGCATGTGCAGGAGAGCTCCAAAGACTAGCTGGATTTCCTGCTGCAATTGTGTGCATGCACAGTGGATGCCTGAAGACCAGTTAGTCTCTACAATCGCGCATGTGTGTATATGCAATCACATGTGCATGCTCAGATGGAGGTAAGTTGGCTGACAGCTTGTGTGCCCAGCAAGATGGCTCTATGTGCCACCTGTGGCACCCGTGCCATAGGTTCGCCATCATGGATCTAGAAGGTGGATAATCATTTCTTGTAAACCTGACTCATTGTTTAAACTATTTCCACTTTTTCTAAAACTAACTAACTGAGTATGACTCAAACTTCCGACTACAGCATTAAAACTCCTTTAATAGTAATGCTGTTTATTTTTCTCAATATTCACAAAGTAAAATCTGGAATTGCCTCAGTTCTTAAAACACAGGATATTTAGAGGAGAGGGTGTGCAAGACAGGATGTTAATTTAGTTAATTGGGTATTTTTTTAACATTTCCCCCTGCCATTCAGTTTAATCTTTCAGAACGACTAGCTTCCCAGAAACAAATGAAACAACAAACAGCAGTAGAGGGACAATAGAAACAGAAAGAAAGGAGCTCAGTAGAGATAAAATTGAAATTAGTACAGTAGAATAACAGTCTCTTGCTCAGGAAAGAAAAACATAAGCTTCCATCCAGGTGAAGTTTAAATAAAATTTTAAAAGGGGAAATGAAAAGCTTTTGATCTCTGCCTGGGGCTAAAAAAGACAATAAAACACACACCCCTTGATAAAACATTCCAAAAATATCACAAAAAAGTCCCTCTCCTTAGCTTTACTTTAAGTGACAAAGCTGTTTCCAGTGAAAACACCAACAAACCATAGGTGAAAAATTGCCTCTTCAGGCATCCAGATCCCAAGGCAATTAAGGTACAGTATATTCCAATAACCACGACTTTGAATTGTGGCCATAAACAGCAGGACAACACATAAAGATATTTCAGCATTGACAAAATACGTTTCCACCAACTGTTTCCAGTCTAAGCCTAGATGCTGCCATCTTAACTAATTGCAACTGCTGAATTCAAAGGGTATATATACCTGTATATACCGAGATAAGCCAATCCTCTGTTGAACTTACTGATAGAATAATATTCAGAAAGGGACTTTGTATTCCCCAGAGATATTTGTGTCATAAGGTGAATGGGGATCAAGAAATATCTGGCTGGGAAATCAGACATATCTTGACACTGTAACTTACACAGTGTCAATTTTCCATCATGCTTTACTGTTGCCCAGAAAGTCCATGTCTGCAAAGATATCATTCAGCATGAGGACTTTATTTTGCCCTATTATTCTCCTCTACAGTTTTCATCTCTTCTGTAGGCCTACTTCTATCCATGTCTCTACCTCCTTAAACAAAACTGTGGTCCTCAACTAAGTTACTGTCAGACAAAGTTTAAAAAATGCTAGCTTTGTCTGACATAATGAGACTCAAAGCAAAGCAGAAAAGAAAATGCTCACTTGTTCAATTTGCTTTCATGGTGGTCTTATGGGAAAAAAATATCCTGGAGTCAGCTACAGACAGAAAGATGGGCTTATTTTCTTAGCATGGCATGGCTTCCACCTGGTGCAACCATGACCGGATTACATAATGTTGCCGATATGATGGACACATACTCCCAGTGGTGGAATTCAAATTATTTTACTACCAGCTCTGTGGGCATGGCTTGATGGGCGTGGCTGTGGGGCCATGTGACTGAATGGGCAGTTTTTATAAGCAGGGTAATAACAATTAGGCTAGAAACACCAGAATAATTTTTCCTGCCTTCCATACAGAATTAACCCTGCAAAGTGGAAAAAACAAAAGGAGATTTCTTCTAATAACCCATTCTCCAAACTGTTTAGAAAATTTACTACTGGTTCTAGCAAACCCGCTAGAACCTGTTGAATTTCACCTCTGCACACCCTTATTCTGTAAGTATGTCAGGAAACCTGTCACAATAGAACATCCTTGACTGTCATTTTCAGTAGAAAAACTTTTGTGCTGGTCCCTGACCTGAAGGATCTTAGCCTGAGCGCCAAATAGGTCTTCTGCTACTGCATGACTTTTTCACAAGAGGAAAAACAGTTGTTAGAATTTAAATGACAATAGGCTGTCCTTATCTGTCAGAGCAAATGGAATTCATATCAATTAACATAGTTGACTTGCTATAGATTTACAAATTTCCCCTCTTTTGTTTGCAGATATATTAGGCAGAATGTTTATTATACTAATGAAGTATTAATTTGCTCTATGTAGGCAGGAAGCTTAAAAATATTAACTAGGAATCACTGTCCCACACAGACAGACTGTGCTATGAATTCTCTAATCTCTTTTTATGTTGTATTTGTTCTTACAAATCAGATGGTCACAACCATATGCGTCGTGTGATATTTTACTCAGATGTTAGCATTGCTTTGTTCAAATAAATATGCACAATTCTATATGTATTTATTTAACAGAATAATTCACTATGTATCATTTTAGAAAAGGTCTAAAATGTGTTTAGGATTACTTCTTTTCAGTCTAAAAATATCTTGAAAATACGGTATCAAGTGATAAACTTGATGGTATCAAGTGATATATGGTATCAAGGGATAAGCATAATAAAAATATAAATTGAAATATCTAACAATGAAAAAGAGTACACTCTCAAGGATAAACTTTAATTTAAAATGTATAAATAAATAAAAAGGTTTTAACAGCATGATTAAACTTATCCAACAGTTGCCCCTTTTGTATTATATATGGCAAATATACGAATCGAATGAAAGTAGACAGAATTGGCCATTAAAAGGAAGCAGCCTGCTGGTATGAGAGGAAGATTAAAGGAATAGTTTGATAGAGTGAACATGACACGCAGACAGCCCCAGTTAAATTCTTTTCCAGACATGCTCATGTTTTTAGTTTAGTTTTAGTTGCTTGCTTCTTATGTCTGCTGTACTGATTTTTTTTCCGGTGTTTTTTTTTTCTTTTTTTGTATTTGGCTTCCCAGAGGAAGTCCAAACTTATTGAAGCTAGAAAGTTCCTGCATAAAATCTCAGAGTTTTCAAATATGCTGCAGGACGCAGAATATAAAGAGCTACTTAGGAAGATTCAGTCGAACTGGAATGAATTTATGGAATAGCCATGTGCATATTCTCTCACAAATAAGGCCCATTATACTCCTCCCACGACCTCTGTCCCAGAAAAGAGCAAATTGACTATTATCCTAAGCATGGACCTTGATAAACCCAATAGGATTGACTCTGGTTATTTTGGATTGTTGTACCCGAAAGCTGTTCTTATCATAAAAATTAAGAGAACTAATACAACAACCCCAAAATCTATGGAGATTCTCCATTATCCAGGTCATGGTTGTCCCAAAGGTGCTTTTTCAGGAGGCAACCAGACTTTGTTTCTTCTTTCTTCTTTGAAGACATTTTGCTTCTCATCCAAGAAGTTTCTTCAGCTCTGACTGGATGGTAGGAAATGGAAGGATTTATACTTGCATACAGTTGGTCATGCTCTTTGCAGAAGCTTCTTGGATGAGAAGCGAAATGTCTTCAAAGAAGAAAGAAAAAACAAGAAAGTCCAGTTACCTCATGAAAAAGCACCTTTGGGACAACCATGACCTGGATGACTGAGAATCTCCAAAGACTTGAAGATTGTTATATCAGTTCTCTTAATTCCAGTTATAGGAACAGCTTTCAGGTAAATACCTAGATAACTAATACATTCTTATATATATAGTTCAGAGTGATTTATTATTAAGAAGCAGTTTGAAGGCTGCAGCCTAAAGTCACTATGGTTAATAGTATTTATTCCTATGATTTATAATCCCATTTATCTATCTTAAAATTAAAACTCAGTAATCAAGAGTAAAATATGGCATCAGAAATCTGTGGCGAACCTATCAGAATTTGCAAGGAATCAAATAACATGTCTTCTCATTGTGCAGACAACATATGAAACAATGATTTGTGAATTTGGTCACCTGAGCAGTTGACAGTAGGGATAGTGATGTCATGTACATCATGATATTTGCACAATTATATGTGATACAGATTGCCCAATTTACAACATTTGCACATTTGTATCACATATATGCTACAAATACATACACAACACATACATATACACATTATATACATATCATATATAATTGTAGGTATATGAAATACAATTGCACCAGATGTCAATTGGAGATATGACATTTGACAACTGCAAACAAACCAAGTGGCTCCCAGTGTTGGCACTCCCAAACCTGATAGTGTTTTCCAACAGCAAGAAGGAAAAAACAAGAAGTTTCCTTCTTAAAGTGAATGCTGTTGTAAGTTGACTAAACTACCCATAATTTCAGACTTCTTCCAATTTCATAAATAAAAAATACAGTAAAATAAGAAATAATGCCTCCATTATGGCTGATATGCACATATTTTTCTTTGATGTATTTGTGGTGTCTGGAAGAATGGGTACCCCGAAGAGCCAGAAGGACAGGCAGAGGGTGGTAGCTGAAGGGATGGAAAACACTTTCCATAATGTAAACCCCTTATTTCGGTTCTGAAAGATTGTATTTTTTTGAAGTCCTGATTTTTACTGCATGTTGTCCAGCAACAAGCATTTCCAATATTAAAAATTCATATCTCTTTTATATTAAAAAAAACCCTCTGAATCTTATAGCACAAAATCCAATATGCTTGAATGCTATAAAATCCAACATCACAGAATATGTAGCCCTGGGTGCTGAGAAATAAAGCAAATAGAATGCCAGGGGCTTATAGTGATATGTGAGCAACAGTGCCTCCCAAGAGCCCGATGATGAGAAATATACTAAAAACAAATGCCAAGGACTAGAAACAATAACAGTAATCAAGTACCCAAATCATAATGGAAGGTATTGCTTAAATAAAGGCACTGAAGGAGACCCAAAGGATGGAACTTTTGGAAAGTGGGGAAGGCAGTTAGTGGCTTCTGATCCTAATATACTGTATCCTGTCACCTATATGGACAACACCATGTCTGCTGATGAAGACCACAACCTGGTGCTATTGTACTGTTGGGTATAAAACAAAAAATGTTGATAGATTATGTCAGTGGCCCCCAAAAGGTTGGGGGCCAGGAACCATTTCTTTGGATTTCCAATAGCAAAACATAGATACTATTCCAAAACAAGAAGAAAGTTTCCTTCTTACACTGAATGCTATTGTAAGCTGACTAAACTACCAATAATTTCAAAGTTCGTTTAATTTCGTAAATAGAAAATAAAGTAAAATAAGAAATGATGCCTCCATTATGGCTGATATACATATATTCTGATGTATTTGTGGCATATGAAAGAATGGGTACCCTGCAGAGCCAGAAGGACAGACACTTTCCATAATGTGGAGAGAAGTTTTTCCGTGGATTGGAGGGGCCATGGTTTCACATGCTGCCTGCATCAACGTTGGGGACCCCTGGATTATGTGCCATTATGTGGTGTTGATCCTTAACAACCACATAGGTAGATTTTCTCTGTGACAATGACCCTGCTCCTTAAAGCAATCCAATACTGCAACTGCTGGAAATAAGTACTGTATCTATGGGGATTCTCAATCATCCAGGTCATGGCTGTCCCAAAGGTGTCTTTCCAAAAGGCAACTGGACTTTCCTTGTTTTTTTTCCCTTGAAAATTAAGAATTGAAGAAATTTCTAGGACAGTGTTTTTCAATCTTGGCAACTTTAAGATGTTTGGACTTCAGCTCCCAGAATTCTGGGAGTTGAAGTCCAAACATCTTAAAGTTGTCAAGGTTGAGAAACACTGTTCTAGGATGAGAAACTAAAAGTTTTCAAGGTGAGGGGGAAGGCCAGTTGCCTTTTGGAAAAGTATCTTGGCTGGAAATAAGATTCTTTTCTTCCTTGGGCACTTCTGAGTGGAGAGGCGCAAACATGTCCCTCCTGCCCTATAATTAGGGATTGCAGATGCTGATTCTGTCTACTGGCCAACTGTATTTGGTACAACTGATGTAAAGAAAAAACAGGTGAGGTATATATCCTAGGTTGGGAATTGTTTGCAACAGTTTGCCAGCTCCATTGATTTGGGATGTGGCAAGGATCATTATCTTTCAAGGGCTAAGCATTCCAAAACTGCTGCCCTTGTAACTTTGGTACGTGGTACTTGATTCAGCTGCTACAATTCATCATATCGCCTCCTTAGTGTCACTCAGAAATGGAGACCGAAAAGGTGGGAAATGAAAAAAAGCACAGTTGAGAGGAAAAAGTTGCAGAAGAGGGAACATCCTTGCCTGGGTTTACAATAGCAGGTGTAGAACAAAGAATAAGGATCACTGTATAGGAGAAGTGAATATATGGTGAGGGTTCCTATAGGGTGAGTACTCCAGGTTGTGCTTTTGAGTGTGTTTCATGGGATTGTGGGTGTGTGTGTGTGTGTGTGTG
>JAEANM010016470.1:0-13264 GCA_017656035.1 Myanophis thanlyinensis
AAAGTTCAGTTTGTAGTCAAATTCAGTTCCGTTGCTTAATCTCTGTTCTTTAACACTCTTAAAAAGATTTAAAGCCCTCAGGGCATTCTCTTATCAAAAGAAAAACAAATCTCATCAAGCTGATACCCAGCAACCATCAATCACCTGTTAGCAGTAATTCACTGTCTCGTTCACCGCTGGCAGGAGGGCTTCACCTGGATTGACCAGGGACTTTCCAGATATCCCTGGGATCCCCTGAATGTGCCCTCACCTCTCACCGTCCCTACAGGACAGTTTCTGACCACCGCTGCAACCACCTTTGGGAAAGGGAAAGCAGCTGAGGAGGAGATTTGCGGCTCTCCTCAACCCTGCTGGCAGATCCTCCCTCTTCACCACCTCTGTGGGATGGCTATAGCCCCAAAGGCAAATGGCTCGGGACACTCTGGCAGTGAGCACAGATCGAAACCGCGCACGAGCGCGGATTCCGACCTGTCTCCGAATAAGCCAAACAGGAAGTCCAGCTGAAACTAATGCTTGAAGTAACTTGTAACTTGGAGTTTCCCTTTTTGATGAGGTTAACAAGGGGCTAGTGGATGCCTTGTGATCTCTTAAGGAAGTTTGCCAAATTTTGTCAATTTTCTAGCAAAGAATCAAAGAACAGCTGTTAGTAACTATAAACCTCTGCTGTAATTCCAGGTCTCACTTTGTAAACATTCTGATGGAACAGCGTTCTGAAGGAGCTTGGCTTTTAAAATGCAGATTGGGTCAGCCTGACTGAGGATACTGGATTATCATGCAAATCTAGAAAAGCTTTTTCCATTCAATTTCAAACAAAGAGGAGGCTGCAAACACATGCTCTTTTCTCTTTTCCCTTTTCAGTGGTGGCACCTTTAACCAGCACTTCTAAGCAATTATTTTCATTAGATCTCCTTTTCACTAGGATTTCTTTTTATTAGGAAATTCTTCTCACTGTTCTGTTTCAAGCGCACAGACTGCTTATCACAGGTAGTTTAACTCAACATACAAAGGTTAATTATTGATTACTTTATTATCTCTCCAGGTATTCTCAATCAATAAGTTACTATTATTGAAGGGATTCTTCTGAGGTGTATAAAGTCTTTCCTTTGATGTAGGTGAGAAGAAGGTTCTTTCCCACGTGTGTTTGGAGATTTAAAATGGCTTGTCTTGAGGTGGGGAAGATCCTGACAAAGACTACAATCTGAAAATTGGCCAATTAGAAACACCAATGTGATCACATGGCATAAAACTACATTTTCCAGAAGTCATTCCCTTAAGGGGATAGTTCTTAATTGCTAAACTGTTTACCCCAATCAGCACAACTAATCTTAAAATCTCATGTCCAAAAGGTTTTTGTTCAATGGCAGATAAATTCACAATGACAAGTTCCATGAACTTTCAGCACTCAGTTATATGAATATTGCACAGATATACCACATAGAATACATTGGAGACATCTGAAATAAGCAGCTGAAATTCACTGCAAATTCAATTTTTACTGAGCAAAAATAAAGAAACTTTCTGATTATGGATGCTGGTGAGAAGATACCTACTATATTTTTTCCAAAAAGAATTACACCTTATTTTTTGTGACAAGTCATGTGCATGATTGATGAACCCAGAGTGTGGTATTCTGTAATGACAGTATGATTGAGGTTATGAGTATGTAGAGCCATTAGGGAAAAAAAGATATATGATTTGTGTAAGAAAGAAACCGCAAAGAAATATTTCTCAATCGGCTTAAATACAATAGAAGTCAGGAGAGGTTTTGGAAGGCCTTCAAAATTCTGTGAGAATCCCTTAATCCCATTAAAATTATTTCCAAGGGCTGACTATCTGTCAGCATAATGATTTCAGTTATATTATGGACGCAGAAAGACTATCAGAGATTGGCCTATTCCTATGTCCCCATCATGTCAAATGTGACCCCAATGTTCTATGAAAATCTTTGCCAGTTGGTTAACTTTGGCTCAGCTGCTGCACTAAAGTACAAACTTCTGACATTCTGAGATGAATTGTGTCTTATTGCTTTGAGTTTACTCTTCTTCTCAGTTCCCTCTGCCAAGTTCCTCTGGCCCAAATTGAAGTCAGGACACCATTTTGTTTTGCCACTATATTCTCTTTTCCAGACAGTCTGAAGGACCTCTTTGCCATTTGCCCAACACTATCAGGCTGCCTTTCCTCCCTCCAGTGTCCCTATTTTATAATTTGTTTTCTTATTGCGAAAGCAAATGCAGGAAAAGGATCAGAACAGGTCAAGGAAATACTGTTTGGAGTTTATTTATTTTTTTGTATTGGGTAGTTGAATGATGTATTGGTCTATCTAGACTGCTTATTCCACACCAAGGGGACAGCACTTACAAGAGGACATGAATAAGATTCCTAAGATATGGGATGGGCAAAAATGATTATTGTAACCAATGCAGAGACAAAGAGCATTGGTTACTAGGCTGAGAGAAGGTTGAGCAGAATTATAATCTGGACTGAATTCTTGAAAAAAGTGTTAGATGAACAACTAATGTCACCAAATCTTCATAATTAGCTGTGGGGAAAGTTGCTGCATAGGACATCACCAATAACAGTGCAGTTCTTCCCTACTACAAAGCAATAATGGACTAGAATTGCAGCATGAAGAGCTAAAAATACAAAAATAATGAATAAAGGGCTCTGGAAAAAATGAGGAAAAGTTGATGTGAACAAATGATGTGATATAATACTGATACTGTATTGTGGCCTGTCGGCTGCTGGCCCCTCCAGCAGCCAAATCAGAAGAGAAGGAGGCATGGGAGTCAGGGTCTGCAGCAAGGCAACTGGAGAGCTCTGAAAGGGAAGAGGGACTGGAGGTGGCAGAGAGAGAGAGAGAGAGACAGACAGAGACAGAGCCTGGGCCATCTGTCAGCCGTCAGATGGAAAGTCAACAGCCCCCTGGTCTGGAGGTGGCTGAGAAGAGGAACAGCTGGATCTGGTGCCTGAAGCACAGTTACGAAGAAGACAAAGGAGAGCAGTGGAAATCCGTGGGCTGATCCTCGGGAAGGATGAAGCCCCACCATAGCTCTGGGGATAAAAGGCAGGGAACAGAGATGAATAGATGTGGCAGACAATTGTTTATCTTCTGGCCAGATGGCCTGTTAGCCTGCATTGAGAGAGAAAGTATTTGCTGGGGCTGCCAACATTCCCAATTAAAGGAACCTTTGTGTTCACTTCAGAGGGTTTGTCGTGTTTGGGGAGCTGGGTCAGAACACACTGAGAAAAACTGGTCATTAAGAGAAACTGTAGGTTTAAAATGGGACTAAAATAACAGTCAAGTACCAAAACTCAAAAAGATGGAAACATGGAAGGAATATATGACCACTGTGGTATAAGTTGGGAAGAAAAGCGAATAAAAATTCTATGTAGATTTAGAAATAACTAGAGCAATCTTTGGCACAAATGAAATATGACTATGTATACTTATACAGTATTTATTAATATCACCGGCATAATGCTGTCTGAGTCATGCCTCTTTCTGATTTGTATCCAACAAATGAGATGGGAAGGAGGTATGGACATATGTGGCACAAAAACTGTAAAAATGAAATAATGTGAGTTTGTGACAATATAATTGACATTTTAAAAGTCAGAATAATGTATAATGAGAGAAATAGTGAAAATATTTGTAGCATTATCTTTATTAGGCAAGACTGAATCGAGGATAGAGGGTGGGAAATACAAGCTATATAGCAAATATGAGAACTATTTTTGATATATGGCTCATATGCAGAAAAGGAAGGAAAATGGAAGTTCCCTACCAAACATACACCATTTATTATGTTTTATATTAATAACTATCACAAAGACTACATCTTGTAAAGCACACTGCTTGCATGTAGAGCTGTTTCTGCATGTGAATTCATAATTGTAGTTACACAGAGGCAACTCCCAATGCAATTATTTTGGAACAAGAAAGTCCACATACTTGACTTAATAAGTCTTATGCTTAAAAGCTGAAACATTTAGAAATAAGAATCTAGATTCACTTGGCTGCACAGTGCACATATTATTTTTTATCAAATTCACATTAACCATCTTCTTTTCCTTAATATTCCCATTCCTCATTCTTATCCATTGCAGGCAAAGAAAACCAGCTGCAATACTTTTCCAGTAACATTTTCCTTCAGCTTAGAAAAAAATGGCTTTCACTTTAATAATTTAAACTTAATCATTAAATATGTTTCAGATTGTGTAAAGACATTTGATCAAAAACACCAGACAAGATATTTCCAATCAAAGCTGTATGCTGAAATCAAATGTAACGATCAATCAATATCAGTCACAGACCAGCAAATTTATACAAAGGTTAACACTTTTTAAATTCAGAAGGCACTGAGAAACATTTATTCAGATTTTTCATAATATCTGGGCACTTTAATAATTTAGTGAATTCGTCATATCTTCCATTAACAAAATTGTAGATGAGCAGGCTGACTCAGTGGTGAGATTAAACACGTCATCAGTTTGGAATCTTTGTGTCCCCATTAGAGACTTGCATCCACCCCATTGTCCTTTATTTAGCGCCAATTTACCTTGACCATTAGAGGATCAGATTCTTGCGTATAGGTAGCATGTAATAAATTTTTACTGTTTGAAGTCAACTCTTGTTCCTGGTTATTTATGTCTGACAAAAATAACTACACATTGTAATCAAGAGAAGACAGACTTGTTTCTTTTTCTATCACTGTAATTGGAAAATGTATAGCTTTGCGGAATGGAGAAGATACTAGTTAGTATGAAGATACTACATGTTATAGTTCTTATGGTTATTATTGGAATAAAACACTCATGATCATCTATTTGAGGTAAGATTTATGGGAACTAAAGTTCTATAATATCTGGAAAGGTGCATTTGTTTTGGCACTTTTGTTTATGTCTATTAACTTGGATTGTATTCCAAAGTTCTAATAAAAACTAAGATCATTTTAAATTATACATGAATGTATTGTTATAATTCAGAAACCAGCTTGATAATTTTAAGTAACGAATCTATCAAGATGGGATTGTTTGTATTGCAAAATACGCTGTTAGCTTCAATAGTTTAGTTAGTATATAGGCTTACAATGAAATAAAACTAAATGAATATTGTCTGTTTTATATAGGTTTCCAATAATGATTTCTTAAGTCATTTCAAATATATTAATAATTTCATAATTTAGCAGATGTTCTGACATGCTTTGTTAAAACTTCATAAACCCTTACCCTGAATAAACTTGTACAAAAAGGAAATAAAATGATCCCACCATCACGTTAGGGATTTTTATTTCTACAGAGAAAAATATCAGATCAAGTTCTATTCATAGCAAAGAAAATGGTGGTAGTTGACATCAAATGTTGAAAAGTTTAAGTATTGAAGAATTTTTGTTTTAGAACAGCTTGATCTATGCAACATTTTTCATTCTAAAAATCTAAAATATAGCTGAAAGCTATTTTAAAAATCAGTAGCATCCAATACCTTCAGCTGTCTAGCACTTACTTTTCTAAATACCTTGCTTCAAACTAGATTAGAAATTGTTCTATACTTGTGTGAACACCAAGAACAAATGACAGATCACTTTGTTCAAATTCCCAACTCATTTTAGTGATTTTCATTCAAAGCTTCACCTACATATAATTGTACATCTGAAGTCCCCTATGGGAGGCACACGTTCTCTGATAATAGCCTTGCTCAAGTACTGGTCAGTGGTCAACACATGCCATAGATTCAATTGACTGTCGCATTGATGTTATTGAGTTAAATTAATTAACATATGACTTGATATAAGTCAGTTTCCTACCAACCTGGAAATACATAAGTTGGCTTTTGATATTAATCGAGTCTAAAATACTTTCTTTTAGAAAAACACTGGAATTACACCAGTATTACACATTGTATCCATCACCAAAATCAAAGAGCCCAATAACTTACCTGAAGAAGTTAATAGAACATACCCAATGCACAAAAAAACAACTGGCAGTTTCACCATGATCTTCTGTCTTGGCTTTTATTTTTATAATATGAAGTAAAGGTATTAGAACAAAAAAAATTCTTAGTAAAGTCCAACCACAAACACCTTCAAATCTTGTAGATGCCTTAAATGTCCAATTAACAGGGAAAGTGGGAACAAAACACAATCCAGTCACAAACTATCTTAACATTTGGCAGCTTTTTAGTGCAACACCCACATAGATGTTGCAAGAATCATCCCTTAACTAATACGTAATAAGAGGCATTTACATTGAGAAAGTGGGAGGAATCAAACTGCTGGCAGCTCTGAAGAGGCCTGGATAAAAAAAAAATTCTTACTCATCTCTCTTCAAAGAAAATTCCCAGCCTTTGTAAGACTCAATACAAACTTGGTATGGTATAAAAACCATACACATTCCTTGCACTCAGCCTGAAGAGAATAATGTTGCATAGGCTATTTCTATCAAATCCTGGAAATTAGGAACTGTTGTTTTTATTGGAGATGTGTTGTTAAATACTTAGAAAAATACTACTTCTTTCATTCATTAAATCAAGTATAAAACCTATTTTCTATCCTTAAATATTATAAAATACCTGGATGTTGCTAGGTGAAGTTGTTTGATAAGTGCTGAAAGAAGGAAACATGCTGAATTTCAAGAAGCCAGAATCTTTCCCAGAGTGACTATTCAAAGTTATGGCCACTGAAAAGTCTTATGACCATTTTCACATTTATGACAATTACAATATTTCCATGGTCACATAATCAAAATGTGGATGCTTGCAAGTGGCATGTATTTATAATGGTTGCAGTGTCTCAGGGTCATGTGATGCCTTTTGTGGCATTCTGAAAGCAAAGCCATGGAGAAATCACTTAACAATTGTGTTACTAACTGAGCAACTTCAATGATTCACTTAAGAACTGTGGTAAGGTCATAAAATGGACCATCCTGCTGAACAACAGAAATTTTGAGCTCAATTGTGACTGTCAAGGACTACTTATATTTATAGCAAACATGAACCAACTTCAGAATTTAGTAGGGCTACTATAACTGAATTGCAGAAGGTCAAAGACAGCTAAAAGCAGTAAAGAGGTACAGAAAGTTCCAACCTTTTGTTGCCATCTAACAATTGTATTTTTGTATTCCTTTTCTGGAGGACCAAAATTTGAAACATCATCATATAATTAGCTTTTTTTCATACATCATTACATTTTGTTGCAAAAATTACTTTCTTGAATGGTATTGATTTATCTTCCATAAGAGGATTTCCTTGAACTGATGATCAAATAAAAAACTATCTTGCTTTGTCTTGGATTGCTTAACCTTCCCAATC
Source organism: Myanophis thanlyinensis (assembly GCA_017656035.1). NCBI lineage: Eukaryota > Metazoa > Chordata > Lepidosauria > Squamata > Homalopsidae > Myanophis > Myanophis thanlyinensis. The sequence continues at coordinate 7,307 of JAEANM010016470.1, forward strand.
CTGTAAGTGTGAATACATCTGAGAAGTAACACCATTTTCTAATTTCTCAGTGGAATCACTACTGTAAACAAAATATCAAAAGTTGTTCAATGTCATTCTTAGAAAAAACGTTGTGTTAATGTAGCTGAATTTATACAAATATATTTGACTTAAATTTATCTGAATTAGCCTGTGTTTATCTTGCAATATGTCTGTGCTGGGTATTCTATTACATGCCATTGATCTCTTCATCAAAATAAATTCAGGTACCTATCTGGTCAAAAAATGGTTGTTCATATTTCATAAACCACTTCTACTTGATTTAGATCTCAATTCCTCTTTTAAAAATAGAAAATTCTATCCCACAGTCATCCTCTCAAAATCATCTGACATATAATTTTAGATTTCTTTATTAAAAACAAATGACAAGTTTTAATCACCAAATATTTAGAGATCTTCACTCTAAAGAGCCATAAATCTCCTTAAAAATTAAACATACTGAACTGTAGATACCTTTCACATAGCACACATGACTCATATTGTCAACCCATGGCAATGATTTGCTTTAAAGAGATGTATGGCCTAATCGTATGCATTCCTTCCAAAGAACAATACCATTTATATCCACACATGAAGAAGTGTAGCCACGTCTGCACATTTACATGAATACTGTAATATTCAGCAATGTACAGTAATGCGAAACTTTATTCCCATTTTTAAAAAATGTATAGGATATACCAGTGGTGGCGAATCTATGGAGTGGGTGCTGGAAACAGCATACCAAACCATCCCGCAAGCTTTCTGGCAGGCCAAACCATCCTGCGTGCCATCCCATTCTTGTGCTCTGTTGCACGGCAGCCATCCGGCTTTTGCCACGCGGGAGTGCCATAATCCAGAAGTGCAGCGTCCCAGTGCGCATGTGTGCTCTGAGACCCGAATATCCGGTTTCCGGTATGCACACATGCGCACCACACTGGGATGCTGCGCTTCTGGGTTTTGGTGCTTCCACGCTGCGAAAGCCAGCTGACTGGCGTGTGACGGAGCGCAAGAATGGGATGCAGGGGCTATGTGCAACGGAGCGCAAGAATGGGATGGAGCCAGTGGGGCTGTGTATGGCTCGCGGGACCGTTTGCCATGCCCTTCTGGCACGAAGGCCGGCACTTGGTGATGTAAAAGGTTTGCCATCACTGGGATATACTATTAAATGCATATTTCAAACATGTTCTCATTATTTTTATAGCAAGTGTGAACACACTGGAATAACATGAAAACTCCTGGCTAATGTATTGTTATTGCATCTGCTGGTTCAAAATCTCTTCCTCAGTAGTAGACAGGTGTCTGAATTTGATTATTTAAACTCTAAAGTGAACTTTCAATTCCAGCTAGCCAAACAGTTGTCTCCAGGGTTTTATTTATGATAAATCATGGGGATACTCTCTCATTAGCTGCAGATAAGGTGAAAAGAAACAAATGATAAACTGAAAACAAACCATTAGGAACCTAGACTGCTGGTGGATGAGAAAGAACAAATAGATGAAGACAGCTTATTCAATAAATTATGCTTAGTTTGCCACAAATCTTTCAGTGTATTTATGGTTTGAACTAAAGTCCTTCTGTTCAGTAATAACATGGAAATCTTTATTAATAGCAATGATTTTTTGCATCAGTCCTATAAAATAAGTATTTTATAAAAGTACTGCCACTTAGCAAAAGCTGCGGGAGAGGGGGCAGTATATAAATTAAATTAATAAAATAATAAATAAATAATTGCAATCATCTAATTCATGCACATATTTTTCTTCAAAATGCAGGTTTTTGCTGAATTTATTAAAATCTGATGCTGAACATATATTACATTCACATGACCCAAAACTGATATTTCATTTATTGAAATGTAAAGAGAAACTTTAAAAATCATGCATTGCTTATACAGCTAACTTGTACCTAATTTAAATTGGAAGTTGGCTCAATATTTATGTCTAGAAGGCTAATATCACAATATACAAAGATTTACTTAATTTACTTTGCCATGATGCTTAACTTGAAATTACACGAGTTCCCCTTAAATAATATGGCACCGACATTTCTTGATATAGTTTCATTTTTGTTTTCCGTTTATCACATTTAACTAAATTTACTTGGTCTCAATGACCATTTCCAAATCTGCTTTTAATGAAACAATATAAAATACTTAGCTCACATTTCTACTCAATTCACATATTGGCACTTCAAGATATTATACATAAAGCATCTGCAATTGAACCTTATTGTGTATTTTTTTAAAAAAATATTGCACAAACAAACAAGTCTTTCTGAAATGTAAAGCACAGAACTAGTAGGGCACTTATGAACTGTAAGGTAAATTCTATAATCAGAGGCACATGTAGTTTTAAGTAATTTTAAGTGGCAACTCCATTACTGAATATACATACTGTATTATGGAATAATGAGCAAAAGAAGAGCCAATTATGGACTAGTTCACATGCTTATTTAAATTTATAGTTTAACAAGGAATGTGCCTCCTCCTGACCTCACTTTTATTCCCCCCTCTGAAAGTTTAGCTCCGACAAGTTACTTTAAAATGGGCAAATAGCATCCAGCTGCAGATGATTCCCCAAAGTAAGTTCCTCAAAATTATATCACCAAAATTTTGTGGTAGCTCTAAATTATTATAGTGCAATTTTATCACTCTTAAAAAATCAGAATCGGAAGCATTTATTTGGACCAATGTTTTTCAAGTCTGGCATCTTTAAGATGTGTGGAATTCAACTCCCCAAATTTCCCAGTCAGAATGCTAACCCTAAGCAAGCTTGACTAAGTAAGCTTAGACTCTTAAATTCCTCCTACCACCACTCCAAAATCTTAAACCTCCAAATACCAAATTAATATAAATAGGTTCCCTTGTTGAACTAACAGTGAGGGGTGGGGATTGGGCTGTATCCCAATATGATTGTTGCATGTAACCTGTTATTGAAATTCAGGATCCATATCCCTATCCCTATATATTTGGTCATAATTGGCCTTAGAATTTAAGCCACTATATATCTTGGCTATGTTCTCACATTTAATTAAGGCCTATTAATGGCAGATGTTGGCAGTAGGAATCAAGAGGCATAGCAAATATTTCTCACATTAACCCTAAGCAGACTTGATATAAAAATGATACTATTCATCTTAATGGCTATAAAGTGTTTTGGATTTCATTTCAAGAATGTATTGTAAATCCTGTAGGAGCATGGCATATGTTCTTTAAAATCACATTTGTTTCCAGCACCATGCAGCTGAGAAATACAGCCTCACTACACACAACTAAACCTTCAGATGCAAACATGTCCAAGATAAGGATTATTTTAAGATTATTTCTGAGTCAAAACATTAAGGCAACTTGGATTTTTAATGCCTTCCATTTCTATGTATACAATGATGAAATTTCAAAAGGTTTGCTAATCAGGTAAGGCGAATTGTCGAATTTTCTAAATTTGACCAAGAACATGCAGAAGGAAAAATGTTAATGTTTATGAACTGGAGATTCAGGTACAAAGGGACTTAGCTCTAGGTCGATTCTTACATATTTATAACAAGGAATTTCAACTATGAAGTGAGTAACTGTATTGTATTAAGAGCCACTCATCTCATAAGAGCAAATTTATGCTTCACCCCCAATATCTAAATACGTGGTCTTATCCATATGGTGTGATATGCATCAGTATGTAAAGTCAAACTGTACTTCTCAGCAATATCTACAATCAACATAGCTTTCCTTAGTGAACAACCTGCCTAAAGATATTTTACAAGTACACTCATCTCCCTTTTCAGGGTTCTTGCTACATAAAAAAAGAAAAGAAAAAAGGAAGAAAAAAGAAAAAAACTTTAATCCAACCAACAAATGCCATAAAAATACATTTGAAAAACAATAATCACCCTGTACATAGTTGAACTTCAAAGGGTTTTGAAATATTTTTCATTGGTTAGAAACATCCTTTCTAAAGATGTTTCAATAAGCCTATTTTAAAGATCTGCTTTGCAATTCCATTGCGTTGCTCCTTCAGGCTATAAATCCAATTTCTGGTTTTCTTTTCATATCAAATTCTGCTATTGTTTCTGCAAAAGTGTGCGTTGAACTAAAAGGGGAAAAGAATGAAAAAAATTATATTCTCTGCTACTGTGTACTACCTTAACAGACAGTAAATGAAAAACATATAGGCCACAACTGAAAGCTGTTATAGCTAAATGTAATACTTAAATACCTCCAAGTAGGCTAACATCTTTCCCATCCTTACTGTTAGAGATTCCCCCTTTTTTATTTATAAAAACACTTAAATGACAAACATCCAAGCTATTTAATATGGGCTTAAATAACAAATATACTAGCTATTAACTGATGTTGAAATGCTTAAAAGTTACAGATGGAGAATTATGAAAGACATATTTCACTACTTGTAGTCTAATACAATATTTCAACTGTTACATTTTATCCCAGTTAAGGAAGTCACAAAAATATATAGAGAGCTCGTTTTTTTATTTTCATATCTGTCATTTGAAATAAGTGAGCTTAAGACACACTATAACTTGGCCTATTAACATAACAAATTCTCTGGTGGTTCAATCATTATTCTTGACCCACTAAAAGAAAACTGCTGTCAAGCTTCTGACTTATTTCAGCCATAGCCAACTTATAATTATATGTATAATTACAAGTATTAATTTTTCCAATTAATGTTGTAACTCTGAACACACTTGGAAGTAAGCATCACTAAATGCATTTGGTTACCAGTTTTAAACAGATTGTCCTAAAAAAGTATTTAAGACTTTAAGTATTTAAAGAAAGAACAAACTCTTGTCTAAGATTATCTACTCTCTTCCTTTTTTTCTTCAATCAGGTGGGTTATAAAATATTGCCAAAGTCTGTCACTCATTTTCCTTTAAAGGCTCTTTATGAGGCATAATTGTAAATGAAGAGGATAGTAGCTGGTGCTTTCCTTATTTTAAAATTAAAAATAAACAAAAAATCAAGACAGAAAGGGTAGCTTTACCTCTCTTTTCTTTAGATTAAATGTAACCACTGGGGCTTCATTATTGTCCCAGTTCCATTATTTTCTTATGGCAATTATTCCTGAAATGTTCCTCATTAAAAAAATCCTAAAATGACTTATACTTCCTAATTTCTGACATATATCAGAATTCTTAGATTTCAGGATTCTGATTAAACATTGAAAACAACATTAGGAAAAGTTTTTAATATGCTAGACAAAAGCTGTAAGTAAAGATAAAATGATAAAAGGACAAGTATACATATATATAAATCTGGATTCTGACTACTGAAGATTGCTTTGCAAAGTGACAAATAAATGAAAAGATTCCCACTGTTTTCTGTGGAAGGAACAAAATGAACCCTAATTCTAATAGCATGAACTTTGTCTTATATGTAGTAATTATGTCTGGTTAAATCTAGTCTGAGGAATGCTTAGTATTTACCACCAATTTAAACAAGCTTAAAATAGCTCCATACAAATCCCACCTATTCCCAAAGGCTTATTTCAATGGTTTTGGTCCAGTCAGTTCTCTTAACTGAGCTAACTATATCTAATCTACAATACAAAAATTAACAATAAAAAAAATGAAGACACTAGACTGAAGAAACCATTTTTTTTCCTTAAATGGGGCACTGTAGGTGTGGCTTGATAAAATTATGTAGGTGGGAAGCTGCACAAAATCATGAATATAAACCACTTTCGCAGGTAAAGAAAAGTGTATGTATCATTTTTAAAAGCTCTTTATTTATGATCTTACCAGGTGGTTCTGCATGTGCTCCTTGCTGGCTTTCCACAGGAATGTTTTCTTGATCTGTAGAAACAAATTCAATTAAAATACCTTACATTCATGTATCTTCTTTTTTTTTTTTATTTGTTTATTTTTTTCCAAACACATAAAACAGACAGAAACAAAACATACATACATACATATAAAACATAAAAACAT
>JAEANM010016471.1:0-13264 GCA_017656035.1 Myanophis thanlyinensis
TGTTTACCGCTATGATAAGTGCCTCAATTTGTTCGGTGAATATGTTGAAAAGTAGTATTTAAGTGTCACTTTCAAGTATATATAATAAATTTTTTCCTACAATTTTTTTTTTTTTCTATTGCAAAATGTAATCTATTTTGTGGATAACCCTTGTATCTCACTTTGCCCACCTTGGCTGGTAGCTAGAGTCATGTCTATGCCCAGCTACTCTCTAGCTTTCTTGCCCAGACCACGCAGCCCAGGCCCAGCTGACCTCCACACCTCATCCACTTGCCTGCTTTTGCCGTGGCCTACCATGCTGGCCATGTGGCCCAGCAGACCTCCATGCCTTTCCCACTCTGCTCATTACAACTGCCCACAAAGCTAAAGTGCTCAGCCAAAGGGCCGCCTCGGGGTGGACATGGTGAGGCTCGGCCACCTTTCGGGCCTGGCTCTCACCATCCTTCCACCTGCATTCCATCCACACCCTTTGCCTCAGGTCAAGGCCTGGGGGGGACACACCAGTTCCTGGGTCTGACCTTCCCCAGGGCCTCCACTCACATGCTGCCCACCTCTGGCCTCAAACTATGACCCCCCAGGCCAAAGAAATTTATCCTGCCATGCTAGGCCAAAGGGCCGTGGGGGGGGGGGAAGTGCAGCTGCAGGGTGGAAGATATGGGTACGGGGGAACCAAAGCAGTTTGGGTAAGGTTTCAGCTACTTCTTCCAGACTTTGGTGTTGGTATTGGGTGAGCCTTGGTTGCTTACAGAGATGCTCCATGTGCTCTCTGAGTTCTGTAAGCCCCATCTGGAAAGTGCTGGGGCAGAGAGAAGCAGCCAGCTTGAATTCTGTTTCGCTCTGCTGCAATGCTTTCCAGATGGGACTTAGAGGACCCAAAGTGGCAATTCACAGTTCCATATGCTTTCCAGGCCAGCAGTTGTTTCTCTCCACTGCTGCTCTTTCTGCTAGAGTGCACAGCACAGCAAAATTTAGCAGCCATGAGTCACCGCTTCTGGTCCTGTAAATCACTTACATCTCTGAGGTGGAGGGAAGGACGAGTATGTGGCAACCCAGAGCAGGGTCCAAAAGACTGCTGAGCCTCACTTTGTGTTGGAAGCCGTGCGCATGCATGGAAGCTGCTTACACATGCAGAAGCTGCTTGCAGGCACAGAAGCCATGCATGCACAGAAGACACTCGTAGGCATGGAAGCAACTCACAGAAGGCACACACTCATATTTTCAGCCACTGCACTAGGCGAAACAGTTGTGAAATTACTTGTAGCTCGCCACTGCCTATAGTACTGCATTCTAACTACTCTGCCACCATGGTTCTTAAAATTAAGATTAAGTTTAGGATTAATAATGATAAAATAAAATATTTAAACCAAAAATATAGATAATACAAGGGACTTTTGTCCATCATAGCATGCCTGCATAAGGGCCCCAAGCCAGCCAGCAGAATAAGATATTAAGGCTTTTTCTGAGAGGCCAGAAGGGTGGAAGCAGAGCTCAGGCAGGAGGCAAGATGTTCCAAAGCATGGAAGAAAAGGCACTTCTTCTTTACCAAATTCTTAGGTCGATGGGCTCCAGAAAGGGCATCTTCTACCAATGCAAGTGAGGCAGCCAAGCCCTTTGGAGTGAGACTGTGCCTAAGATAAACTGGTCCCACGTAATGAAGGGCTTTAGAAACAAACTGCCAACCAATGCAACTCACTCAATGCTGCAATCATTCCTTAAAATGTCATTTTCTTGGGCATATTTTGGAAATTACAAAAAGATTGTGGAGGAAACAGGTCAGAAAATTGCAACTATTGCAACTACAGGCTATCAGATATTATGGAACTACAATTCCAAGAATTCTCAATAAGCCATGAAGAAACAAATTGACTTGCACTACTGGGTTCTCAGTGCTTTTGGATCCCAGCCAAAGAAAAAATTTCCAATGACTTCTCAAACAACAGATGTAAGGTATATGTTTAATCAAAGTTAACTCTGCTGTAAAACTAAACAACAAAATAGGAGGATTTGATGAAAAAATATGTACTCAAGCAACTGATATCTTCCTCACTATTTTAATTATCTGATTTTTAAAAGCTTATAATCTATTCTTCCTGAGAACTATATTTTACTACTCCCCCATCTTATTTCTTAATTACATTCTTTTGCACAAAGTAACCCTTGTATCTTCCTGTTAGTTTTATCCCTGATCTCAGAGTGCCATTGAACTCAGTTATTCAGTAGAAACAATAGGACCTACAGTTCCAACTTTTGTTGCTGGTTTCTTATTTCAGTGAACTTGAGCCACACCATAGCCATTTGTGAGGAAAAGTCACAGGCATACAAAGCACTACTTTTTTCCAGTTCCAATGTAATGATACTCGATACAGGAAAAAATGGGACAAGAAATCCAACTATTCAATAGGCCAAAATGTGAACTTGCAAGATGCTCAGGGAAAGTAAGGAGGGGCAGGATTGGTCATTACTATCTCATTTGCAATTGAACACATTGTGCAAAACTAGATAAAGAGGCTGGGCAGGGCAGCCAAACAAAAGTCTATAAATCACATTCACTCTAAAACATCTGTTTGCTTGAGAAGGACTTTCACTAACACAACAGACTGGTGAGCAAAATTCAAAATCTTGTTATTTCATTTCACGTTACCCAGTGATGCTTGTTCATTAGCAAATACAAAGATGGGAATAAATTGTTCATAGCAGTATTCTGTACACGATTTGTTAGGAGTGTCTGTTATTGCATATGAACTATAATTAAAGTAGATTTCAAAAGACTAAATTGATTGCAGTAATTTATCCTCTCTACAAAAATATACACTATATAAAAATAATGTGATGTTCCTTCAAAAGTCTATATGTGTGTATAATACACAAACATACATTAAAGGACCATCATTAATAAAAATATTAAATAGTTACTTATTTAAAGACTGGGAATCTTGCCTAAATGGTTTGTGAAGCTGAGTAGTTTTATTTAACAACTCAGCTATATTTTTTTACAAACAAATGTGTTAAAATATTATTGCTAATATAAAAAATTGGATTACAATATCACATTTATGGTTTATACTACTCTTTTATTTGTACAGTTGGACCCAGGGGACTTCCTAAAGGGAACTTCCTAAAAAACAGTTAGACTTAAATTTATATCAATAATATGGAACTTTTTTTTCTAGGAAAGCATTATTTTTTCATTTGTTAATTATAAATCATATCACTTTAATTACCATAGGAGATCAGTTACAAAATAAAAACAACTCAATGATAACAAAATCATGGTATAAAATTTTTAATCCTCCATGAAATGAATGCTAAAAGAATAAATGTCCTGGAATTGGTATAAAAATAAATGCATCTTTATTAATAGATACAACACCTGAATTGTAGGTGCTTCTCATGGTTGCAAAGATACAAAAATGAATCAGAATATAAAAATAAATATCAGTATTGCAATTGCAATTGTCCTTAAGATACCAGAAGGAGCTACTATATCTGTCTATTTCTATAGACTATATAGCATGAAGTCTAACTCTTTTCTGGAAATGCCAGAATTCAATTCCATAATACCATAATTTTGAAATAAAATGAATAAACAAAAAATAATGGATCAAAAAATGTGGTTGAAAGAACTTATTAACTATAGTGGAACTAAGAACCTTATTTGTACATTTATTACGTAGATAGATATTGATGTAAGCTTATACCTGAATTTCTGATTAGATTTGGCATTACAATACATCTTCAAAAAAATAAGGCTGCTTTGTTACACTGACAATTTTGTCTATTGTAAATTTAAATGCACCCTCATAAACAGGTTTTAAACTATTTTCTATTTCTGCTTTATCCAATAAGATCTCTGTTTATAATTTTATTTTTTCTTTAAGCAATTATATCTTATCTTTTTAAATGTTATTAGTACAGAAAGTAATTAACATCCTGGGAAAACATATGTAGAAATCTACTAGCATAATTTTAATTTCACATTAATCTCACACTGACCTTTGCTACAAATTACATCAGATTTCTAATAAATGAATATTGGGCTTAAATATCATGAAGCTGGAACATCACTGTGGGTTTCCTTTTGAAAATGTTTCCCTACCTAATTTTTAAAATTCCAATTTATTCAGAAAATAGAAAGGGCTCTTATAAAAATATACAAAAAAGATACAATTATACACATTACAGATTCTGTCTAAGGTCTGTTCAGGTCTTGGCCACTATCAGATAAAAAACAGTGTTTAAAAGTTCAACCAAACTGATTAAATACCCATGATTTAAATTTTATAAATTATCAGTATCTTAAATTATCACTATTTTCTTAGATGAACAATAATGTACATAACAAATTATGATTTTTCTCAGCTTATTCTATTATGTGGGTATTTTTTTCCCTAGTCTTTTCTAAGTAGTATCTGCTTCAATGGTTTAGTAAAAAAGAATTTCATTCTCACTTCTAAAGAATATTCATATTTATAAATATATATTAGACAGATACATATATATTAGATTAGATACATATATATTAGATAGCATATATTAGATAGTTATTGTATCAGTATCTTTCTTAAAGAGTATGTAACACTCAGCCTAACTCCTTTCTGGAAATACCAGAGTTCAATTCTACAATGCCATAATTTTGATATAAAATGAATATACCTCTTCAAGATACTAGAATATAAAAAGTTGGCTTTGTTTTCACTACCAGAAATTACTTTGAAGAGGGAAGAAAACATGGATTCAGCAGTGAGCTTATCTTTCATATTACTTACTGTTTCATCCAATTTTGCAATAGCAATCAAAAAGGAAAAGCAAGTACCCCAAACCCTTTCCAGAGGTATGATGATTTCATTCTGTTTCTAAACTTCCAAAAATTATAAAATAAATTTTAACTCATTTTTCTGAAAATTGTTTTGTAAATAATATTGGGCTAAAATGCAATGGTATGGTAATCTACATTTTTTTAAAATTAAAGTACTAATATAATTTTACCTCTTTTTGTACACATGGATGTATTTTAGTGCACATGCCCTTACAGAAATGAGCTATGAATCCAAGGTACAATAATTTACATTTGTTTTAATGTAAAAAAATCCATGGTAAGTAAAGAAATTATGTTTAACACATTTCAACACGTTATATAAAATATATTGAGGACAGTTAAATAGATAACAACACCATATAAACTTGGATTTATTCTTCCAGGATGGGGAGATGATATCACTTGGGTACAAACATATGAAGAAGGCCTCTATCAGGCAAAACAAAGGTAAAAATAATTTTAAACCTTTCGGGTTGTTGCATTATTCATTGTATTTATCTCATGATAGAAAAATAATATTTCCTAATACTTATTTTCTTTTTGAAAAAGTAATAAGCCACTGATGGTTATTCATCATTTGGAGAATTGTCAATATTGTCAAGGTAAGTCAAACCAATTTGATTTAAAGAGAAAATCTGGGAAATGCATCTGCAAACATATATCACTCAACTGTATTCTTCCATTGTAATATATTCAGTACAGACTGAAATTTCAGTCCATAAGCCATAAAGCTCTGTGATAAAGGAAAAAAAGTGTGAAGAAACAGCAAGTTTCTAATTAGAATCTTATTTTTGAGAATTGAATATTTTAGAATATTTCAGACTCCTGCTAAAGGAGAGAGTGCAAGTGATGATATTGCTATAGGCTGGTGCTTTATCTTGCACTATGCCAGCTTTATATTTATTTATTATTAAAATAATATGTTTAAAAACTCAGTTGGGGCAGTGACCCTGGTAGACACAAGGGGATATTAATTACTATCAGCACCATTTTACTATTCACTGAATTAAAAAAACAACTTCAAAAATATGTCTTCCAGATATATATTGGTGCAAGTAGTTCTCATTTTCAAAATTAAATTATTTTAAGCAGAATTATTTTACATTTATGAAGAAATAATCCCTATTATATATATTCCTGTTAAATGTGGATAAAGCTATATCAGCCCAAGTAATCTACAGTATGCCTCTTCTAGTTTTTATTTACCTTGTTCTACCCAAAGGTAAAAAATGTGCAAGGTAGACTACATTAACAAACATGAAGTTCTTTTAGGTACTGACAAAACATATTCTACATGGTTTTGTTTTTCTCATGTAACCAAAAACAAGAAGTGTACAGCTGCATAACGTTGATCTTTGAAGAATTCACTGAAAATAATGGCCTTTTGTTTCAACATCAGTATAAAAAGAAACCCTTCAAGGGACAGATTTAATTAACTTGTAGGTAGACTCTCTTGTCATTGATGCTAAGCAATATGATCACTGCTGGCAAAGATTTCTATGGGTTTCTGTCTTTGAATCTTAAAGTCCTTGCAACAAGTGTCTCTCACTTGAATAACTTCCAGTTCAACGGACTGCAAAGCATTGATGTAACACACCAATATCATATAGAAAATATCAGCTCTAATAAAATAAAAAAGTAAAAAAACCTTGCATCTTATCTCTTCTTAAGATAACAATTATATTTCATTTTTTGCAGCATTAAAGAAGGTCTTTGCAGAAAGTCAAGAAATACAGGAGATGTGTCAGAATGATTTCATCATGCTCAACCTCATGGTACAGAAATTTAGATATAGATATAAATTAAGTAGTATTTGAAAGTAATTAGGTAAAGACATGGGCAGTCTTTAATCTTTAGTGAGTTTTTAAAATAATTTAATAACTACGCCAACTTAAAAGATTTTATTTTGACAGCATGAAACAACTGATAAGAACTTATCACCTGATGGACAGTATGTACCTCGAATCATGTTTGTAGGTATGTATCAGGCATAATCATAATTAATTTCAGTCTACTAATATTTCTTTATAAGAATGATAGAGAGTTGAAAGAAATCAGTCCATCCTATGGAAGTGTGCATGTGGATTCATGGGATAATAAATCCAGTTCAGCTTTCCCTGACTTGATGCCATTCATATGTGCTAGGACTACAGCTCTCAGAATATTAATTCAACATGGCTCTTAGTCTATTGCTTTGCACTTCTGAAATTTTATTTTTGAATAGCATTCCAAAGTGAAATTAAATCCATCACTGATCAAAGCCTTAGTCTTCCCCAGATAATGAACATTTCCAGCCTGCATTAGTTCAGTTTTGTATAAGTTTCCATAGGATTGAAGGAATAATCATTGTCACTTGATAGTGCACTTTAAGTACAGTGGCTGATTATTTTACATTCTTCATTTGAGTGCATGAATATCATTAAATTAGTGAAAAGCATCTTCTTGAAATTGGTGCTATGTATTGATATGACTTAAGAGTAAAATTGAAATCAGTTTTTATTGCTTTTCCAGATCCTTCTCTCACAGTAAGGGCTGATATCATTGGAAGATACACAAATCGATTGTATACTTATGAACCTCAAGACCTAGCTGTGTGTAAGTTTTTCCTCAGTGAGTTGCATTGATAATACAACTATTTACAGGACTGTTTTCCCAGAAGAGTACTAATTGAATAGAAGATAAATTAAGTAGTATTGCTAAGATACGTATAAAAAATTTAATTCAATATCACATCAGGATAATGAAAAGCCACATAAATTAGATATTTTGGACTTCATTTCCATCAGTCCCCAAAAACAGGGACTGGGGAATGTGACAGAGCCAGCACGATTCTTATATTGGGTGTTATATATGATTACCTCAGTTTTGAATGTTGTTATTTATTAATGATGTTTTTATGTGTTATCATTCTTCTTGTTTGTTATATTGTTTTTTTCTTGTTTTTATATTTGCTTTAATTGTTTGCAAGCTGCTCAGAATCATATATATCAGTGGTGAAATGTAGCCTGGTTGCACCAGTTTTGCCGATCTGGTAGCGATGATGGCATTTGGCCCCACCCACCCATCCCTGACGATGTTTTGGCCTTCCCACCCACCCCTGTTCTTTCTTCTCCTATATCCTCTTCAGTTTTTTCTTTTTTACTCATCTAAAGCTGTTCTGCACACCTCCACAGCCTTCCCAATCACCTCTGGTAAGCAAAAATCACCTCCAGCTGCCTCTGCGAAGCAAAAAAAAAGTAGTTTAGAAACCATGTGGCTGATGCGTATGCGCACATACCGAACTGGTAGCAGAACTGGTTGGATTCCACCCCTGATATATATGAATTTGTCTATATAAATTTGAAAAAAACAACAACAACAAACCAATGACAAGGACTGAAAAGCACTAGGCTCAAGCCAATCAAGCCTAAATGCTGTTTCATGGTTTAACCAAATCCCATCAGGATCGTTGCATAATGCATAAGAAGACACAAAGATGGTACATCACAAGGTACTAGCACCATGCAAAGTAGTAGTGTTCAAGAATACTATTTCTTGCTTTCAAAATTAAGGAGAGACTTGGACAGATCTCCCATTCTCTGCAGTAACCTTTGTGCAGTTTGTGGAAACAAATAAAAATGGAGGCAGAACAAACTGGCTCTGTTGAGTGCAAGGAGCGTTTTTTTACATGTATTTGTACTTGATTGGGTTGGGCTCATAGATTTTTGGGATGGTTTTGTTTTTTTACTCTTCCTCTGCAAAGAAAGTATAGCTGCTGTCCAAGAGTCATAAAAACTAGGCAGGAAAAGATAATAAAAACTGGTTAGAAAACAAGATTTCAATTAGTCACTCATATGGATTCTTACATCAGCAAAGACCAATACAGAGTGGATTAGAGAGAAATAGACAAAGCATTGATATATTTTGCAATATGAGGCTTGCTTGTTTTGTTGCTATAACCCAACACAAATTTAAGAAGGATTAATACGTATTTACTACAATTTAATTATTTGCTTTATTTATTTTATTTGTAGCATTTAATATCTTTATGCATATTTTCATTCTTCTTTCGGTTGTTCCCATTAGGGGTCACCACAGTGAATCAACTGCCTCCACCCAATTCTTTGCATATTTTCATTAAAAATTTAAAATAGTCAACATGCATTATCCCTCATTCCAACTTAAAGCATCATTTGTGGGTAATATCTTCTGATTGAATTGATCATTTTGCTTATCTATAATGTTTCTCAATAGTAATAGGAACATCAAAATGTGGTCTTCATGATCTGATCAAGTAATAGGCTGTAATTTCCTAAAATGTTCCATATTTCCTCTAGAACAAGCTGATCTGGCATTATAACAGACAGTTCAGCATTTTCTGGAAACAAATCTCCTGGAACAAAAATATTCCTGGGAAATGATGAATTCCTCCTGAAATAGGATTGGACTACACCCAGAACATCACAGTCTATTTCTTGTGTTAATAGATTCAGTTCTAGAAATGATGAACCATCAATGAAATGACCAGATTGGCATGTTTGGGAAATAAATGTAACTGTGCAAGGGCCATCCTTCAGTAAACTCATAACTCAGAAGTCTATATCTTTGTAATAATTATACAACTTTAGTGCATAGTCATTTCTGGAAATACTATATAATACCCTACTCTTCATTTTAAAATAAAATAAATGTCTAAAATATCACTAAATCTCTTAGGTTTGGGGCACATTTATTTTTTTAAAATGTTAGGATATTTAGGATTTTTAAATTTGTGTATGAAATTACAAGAAATAGTCCTGATCCAAAGACATGCTTAAATAGATCAATTAGAAAGTTAGTGAACTGAGGAAAATCAAATCTACATCTAGACCAGTGGTAGTGAACCTATGGCACGCATGCCAGAGGTAGCACTCAGAGCCTTCTCTGTGGGTATGTGCACGGTCACCTCAACTCAGCTCCACCACGTTTCTCCATGGTGTTTCTCACCATCGTTTTCAGGGAAACAGAAGTTCATGAAAGAAAATATCTTACAGAGCTGCCAGTGTTGTGATGCTCCACTTCCCACTGGCCAGTAGGTTTTCCGGTTTCTGGTTTCCGGCACCCATGCTCCTTGCAGTTTGAACATTCAATCTCTAAAAGGTTCACCATCACTGATCTAGACAATTATTCCAAATTGGGATTGGGTAAGACCCAATTTTCTACAGAATTAAACTGACCATATCCAATCAGCCATGTAGTGTGATTATAGAAACCAAGATAATTATTTATTTTACCTACCTAGTTCTCAATGCTGGGGAAAAATAAGAGTTGAAGAGGAAGATTCTAATTGCACAACTCACCACCAAAACCAAATTTATTTCCTAGAACTCAGTTGCCAGCAGGCCCAAAAGAGCACCCTTTCTTGTTTACCTGGACTCTAAGAAGACAATAGTGATTTAATAAATCTCTTTGCTCAAGTGTCCATGGAAAATAGATACTTCCTGGTGAGGCAGAGTCTCCATAAATGGTGATTTTAACTAGTTAGTGAGATTGTATGCTGCTAGAACCTCCAGTACAGTAATTTTACTGAGTCATTAACTGACTGGATTTAAGCATGTGGCTTATGGGGCCTGCCCTACCATAAATAGAGTTAGGCAGCTAACTTCAGTGGCAAATGCTGAAGTGGGGAAGCAATAGCAAGCCAGAAAATAAACAACAAAATAAAATGTAAAAATAGAAATTAAAACCAAACATTTGGCAAGAGATGTATTTGATTGCCTTTCTAAATGAAAGAGCACAGGAGACAAGGACATCTCTTAGGGATTGCATCCTTAGTCTAGGAGCAATCACTGGAAACTATGCCCAGTAACAAATTGGCATTCCAGTACTTATATTTCAGTTTAGGAATTGTATGATCCCCAGAGCTTGAAATTCTTAACAGCCTAACTGCCAACTTTTAAGCTCCTGACATTACTTGTTTGGGTAAGTTTTTCCTGCAGCCAAATCTATCCATTTGGGGGGGGGGGCAATGCTCCCTTTTTATCTCATTTGCTGCCTTCAGATATAATAGAAGGTGTCAATTGCCTGTGAACTGATTTATATATATGGCACTGAAGGCCACAAGTATCTTATCCTTTGGCTACAGAATTGGCTACCCCGGGATGGTATTAAATGTTGTACCCCAAAAAATTATGACAGCAATTTATTTTCAGAGCAATGGTTAAATTTCATAATTATTTGAATTTTCTGTCATCTTTCTTCTATTATACTCTGTTTTTCCCCATAGCATGTCACTTTTTAATTTTAAAAATACATTATAAATATTTTATAAATGAAATACCTGAAAAATTAAATGCATTGGATCCATCATGTAATTTGCCATCCTCTCCTTTTTTTAAAATTGCAATGCTTACAAATCACTTTACTATCTTCTTTTTCAGTAATTGAGAATATGAAGAAAGCATTGCGTCTTATTCAGACTGAATTATAAATGAGTGCTGAATTGATGATCACAACAACGGAAAAAAGAAATGTGGACCAAGAAAAATCATTTACAAAACTTGTTCAGTTCTCTTCTCTATCATCTATTAATGTTGCAAGGTCATTTCACATCTGCTGAAAAAATAGTGGCTGTAACAATAGAAGAATTCAGTGGCAAGGAAGATTTGATGTTAATAAGGATACTTCTCTCCTTGGGATTTTATACAGCAGTGAAGAAGAAACACCCCAGGATATTTTTCCATACTATTGAAGAATCTGTTTTATGCTAAGGATACAAGTTTCGTGAAATCGTTGTATTGGCTTTCTAAATATATGGATATGTTTATTAATGAAGGCCATTACAAACCTCAGAAAACGAGTTTTTTTCTGTATATAATGTTGCTAGAGATGCTTCTGTTCCATATATTTCCTGAATTTACAGTTCCCTGATACTTTCAATTTATAGAAGTCCAAATGAAATGGTAGTTCCTTATGAATCAATATGATATAGCAATTAGGGAGTTGAACTGAGGCTCGGAAAATCTGGGATTGAATCCTTATTTAACCATAGAGTTCATTGAATGACTAGGACTAGACTTGGGCTGTATTGCTCAGCTCTATTTATCTCACTAGGAGCTTGTGACAATGATGTGAGGAGTGATCTTATTTGTGATCCCTCAGCTTCCTGAGGGAAATGTATCTGCGTAGAACAGAAATGCTGTTGGTTGGAACTCTCAGCTTTGTCCTGTTGTGTAGAAAAATGCTTATAGGATAGAAAGAAAAAATGTCATTCGCTAGAGAGCATAAAAAATTGGTTCTTCAGAAATGAATCTCATCAGGTTCCATGGGAAGGACTCATTATTTAGTGACTTACATTTAAAGCTCTGAATATGTTGCAAATGACTGAATGAGCTGTACAAAATACTCCCAGTATTTTGTAGTTTCAAAAAAGAAATAAAAAAACTCCTTGAAGTCAACTTCTTCGTGTGCTTCTTTTGTAACTCATATTATCAAATTCTGCTCAAGGCTCTTTCAGCATATGAATACAACATTGCAAATGGCAGATGTACAACAGAAAAAGAGATGTATCCAGCCTTCTGTTTGTTCCCAGCCAAAGTAAGTGCCCATGGAAATAACTCTTGTATCCCAGCAACTGGCATCAAAAGGTACAGTATTTATGCTGGTAATAATATATGGCTATCCCTATCAATGAGACACATATATGGGCCTGAAACTGCATTGGTCACCATGTAGGATGGGTAGCTTTGGCAGGACTGGGTTAGGGGGATTTTGATCCTTCTAGGTTTCTTGACAGCTTTAATATCTTTGTGTGCAGGACTGCTGTAGAGTAGTCTTCTTCATCTGTGTGCCCTCAAGTAACTACAGTTCCCAGAATTCCTGTTCAGTATGCTCACCAGGAAAAATATAGTTCCGACATTTTTGGAAGTATGT
The DNA here is from genome assembly GCA_017656035.1 of Myanophis thanlyinensis. NCBI lineage: Eukaryota > Metazoa > Chordata > Lepidosauria > Squamata > Homalopsidae > Myanophis > Myanophis thanlyinensis. The sequence continues at coordinate 12,707 of JAEANM010016471.1, forward strand.
TACACTGGGGAAAGTTAATGGCATTAAGCTTCTGCAGTCCCACATCACCACCACTGAGTGGCATCAGATGCATATTGTGTGTTTCAAGCTAAGATTATTGCAAGAAAAGACATGTAATTCTTTTTTTCTAGGTACAAGCAACAAAATGATTGAATTTATTCAACCATTTCTCTTACCTCCAGCTTATTTACACAATTCTATTATTATCTTATGTTATTATTTATTGTTTTAACTTTTCCTCTTCAATGATCAGTATTTGAATCCATATGAAGCAAATCAATCAATCAATCAGAATAGAGCTGGAAGAGACATTGGAGGTCCTCTAATCCAACTCCTTGTTAAAGCAGGACACCTTATATAATTTCAGACAAGTGGCTGTCCAGTCTTTTCTTAAAAACATCCAGTGATGAAGCTGCTACAACTTCTGAAAACAAGCTGTTCCACTGGTTAATTGTTCTCATTGTTAGGAAGTTTATCCTTATTCAAATTCAAATTTTATTTGTCACATGCACAATCATACATGGTACAATACGCAGTGAAATGCTTACGCAGCCATTC
>JAEANM010016472.1:0-13263 GCA_017656035.1 Myanophis thanlyinensis
ACGCTGAAATCTAAAAATATTCAATTTAACATCCCATTTAAAATTAGTTATAAAACTTTAAAACCCAAAGTTAAAATCCCTCACGCTTCTCCGGGTCAGCGAAAGCGCGAAGGCTACAAACGGAGCCAACAAAATGGGCGGTGAATTCAGCCCCCATATTCCCTATTGTGTTTATACGGAGAAAAATGGAAACTGGGGCCTAGCCGTCACCAGGGGCAAACGGAGCTATACCAGCCCTGATGAAATACATAATAAAACATTGTTTCCTCGCGCAGTGTGAATAAAGTAAAAACGGCACAAAAATCACCTCAGAAAAAGGCCGGAAGTGGAGCTGAGGGGGAGAAAACAAGAGCAGAGAGGACAGCAGAGCAGGGCTGCGCATGCGCGTTGAAGCCCTGCGGCATCTCAGGAACCTTCCCGGCTGCCTAGAACTAGTTTGAGCCGGTTACAACCGGCCGCTCTTGCTCTCCCCCCCACCTCCCTCTGCCTGGCGGAGAGGATTCTGCTGCGACATAAACCACCTCCCGTCTCTCGCCGCGTCCTTCGCTCACGGTATCCCTCCGCGGCGCGTCAGACCCGCCCTCCTTTCCCTGTCAACGTTAAGATGGCGCCGGCTCAGACAGGGAACAAAATGGCCGCCGGGCTGCCTTGTCTATCTGCAGGGGGAGGGGAGGGGAGGGGGCGGCTTTTGCAACTCCCTTTTGGTGGGCTCGCATTCCCGGGTCGGATTTCCATGCTGATATTTATATGAAGTTAAATGTGGTTTATAAACAGGACTGAGCCAGGCACTGGAGGACAAAGCAACTGAAATAATTAAGGACCTGCAGTTTCCAGCCCATAGGATTTAATGTGTATTGGGGAGTGTTGGGGAGAGAAGAGAGTGGGAGGGTACAGGCAAGCTATATTTTCACAATACAACATGCTTTTTGCCTTATTAAGAATGCTTTGCAAACTCACAGTTAGGGGTCAAATCCTGGTAAGCCGGGAAGGTCTTTACAATTGACAATTCCCTGACTGGTCTACCTTGCAGGGCTGATTTGCTGGGGATAAACATGGAGAATGCATTGCACAGTATTGTACCTCAAAAGAACAAGGCGGTATAAAACTCTTTCTTCAAATCGGAATAAAAGCTGACTTAAAACCTAATAGTTGCAAAAAAAAGCAGTTCCTGCCCTTTTTAAACTTAACATTTGGGGCATTTTCTGTAACCAGGTTATTGTATTCTAATTTAGGAACCAAATATGCAGTTTGCAGTTTAGTCTCACAGTATTAAGTGCAGGTGAGCCTCAAATTTCCACCGCAATTCAGCCCAAAATGTATGCTGCCAAGTGAAAAATGTGTTCAGTGAGCTTTGCCTCGTTTTAAGACCTTTCTTGCCATGGTTGTTAAGTGAATCACTGCAGTTAAGTCAGTCACAAGGGTTGTTAAGTGAATTTGGCCTCCCCATGGACTTTGCTTCTCAAAAGGTCGCAAAAGGGGATCATAGGACACTGTGACCGTCATATATACGAATCAGTTGTCAAGCATCCAAATGTTAAGTTTTGTGACCATGGGGATGTGTGGCAATGGTCATAAGTGTGAAAAACAGACATGTCAACTTTTTTTTCCAGTGCCAACACTAAATGAACTGGTGGCATTATAAATTACCTATTGGGGCAGAATATAGGAACAATGTTGCATAATGTTTCCTAAATTGTTTTGTATTTAAAAGGTTCCAGCAAATTGTGATGGGAGAGGACAAACAACACAAAGGAACAGTATGAAAATATAACAGTGTTTTGGGAATCTTTTATTAGTGATTAAATACTAATTAAGCAACAAAAATCAACAAGTCCTGGCCTGTAAAGGGCCTTTGTGAGCAAGGCACTATTTTTTCTGAGGTAGGTGGTGGAAGGAGCTGCAAATTCCAGGGAGTGAGATGTCCAGTATAAATAGTGGCTCCAGTGGCTCTGTTGTCAGAGCTGCAGGGAGGTTAGGAGAGGTAGAGAGGCTGGTGGTGGGTTCACTGAAAAGATAACTAGATTTTAAAAAGGAAAATAAAACAGACTAAAATTCTTTAAGAAAGATAGCTAAGGATTTTTTTAAGCAAACGAAGAGGCTTTTATTCAATCAAAATACTTAGTTAACAGTTAGCTAATGCTTAAAAAGCATAGGCAACCTAGGCAATTCTAAATTAAACCAGAAAAATATAAGAAAATTGGAGAAGAATATCTTTAAAATAATGAGGGACAAATTCCTGTAAAAAGGGCTTTATTTAAAAAAAGAAAATGCCCTGGAATCTGAAACCAAGACAGAAAACGGAAAAGGATAAGAAAAAGACGGCTCAAGGCTTTGACGAAAGGTCAAGAAAATGGAAGATAGAAAAACAAGATATAATGGAAGACGGTAGAAAAAAAATTAATGTTTGGATTTTTGGCTTTAGAGAAGTTAAAAGTAGGTTTAGAGGTTAAAGAAAAAAAAAACCAGCTCAAATTTTAAAGTCTGCTTCAAGCAGAATGACGGAAGAAATTAAAAAAAATGAAGGGTTTTGTTTTTCAAAAGAAAAGGGGCAACAAGGTAACTCGATTTAAAACAAACAAACCATCCCGAGAGCCTTGTTGTTGAAGTAGGAAAACAAGAAGAGAAGAACTACTACAGAGGGCAAAACCTTTAGAAGAGAGAAGGGTGGTGGAAGGCATCTTAGAGAAGATGAAGAGCGAATGAAAGAAAGAAAGAAACAAAAAGAAAGAAAAAGAAGGGTGGGGTAGAAAAAAGAAGCAAAGAAGCTAAAGAAGTAGAAACCTTAGCGAGAAGAGGAAGGCAATTTTTTTAAAAAAAGGACTTAAAACATGCTTTTAAAAAAAACCCCTCTTAATCGCTCAGTTTTAGTTTTTAAATTTAAGCTAAAAGCTTGTGGCAAGGACTAGTTTTAAAGAGGGCCTTGGTTTTAATTTCCCAAGGACTTTTGCGTATTGCTGTTAAAAGCAAATTGGAGGTAGATGCCAAAAAAAGACTTCTTAAAACAAAAAAGCGGTTTTCTCAACTGAGCAAGGTGTCGCTAGGAAGTCGGTAGAGACCCCCCCTCGCTAAGAAAGCCAACTCATTGGTGAAGCTGGAAAGGCCAAAAAGCAAAGTAGAAGAGAGAGGTCGTGGGAAGATAACCTTTAGATGCTTCTAGAACAAGTAGAAGAGAGAGAGGTCGGAAGAAAAAAAAAAAAGACACCTTTAGAGGCTTCTAGAACAACCCAAGAATCCTTTGGTTAGGGGAAGAACCGCGAAGACGACCCGTAAAAAGTCCGCCTGTGTGTGCCGTAGTTGGTAACCCGTCTCATCATCTGGCTACGTCTTTTTTTTATTTAGGGCTGCGCTTGTTCGTAAATGGGGGTTTATTCTCGGAGGGGGGTGTTGCTCTCTCTTTACTTGCAGGTGTACTTAGGCGGCTGTTTGCTGGGAAGCCATGGGGCAGTCTTCGCAAGCCAACCAAGCCAGCAGGTTTCCTGTGTTTTAAAAGTAGCCATTGTTTCTGCTTGTTCCCTCTACTCCCCGACCCCAAGAAAATAGTAGCTAGAATCTCCTTGAGGCTTTGTAAACCAGCTTTCTCCCCAGAATGGGTGAGTTGAAATCCCGCATGGGAACTGGAGGCAGCCATTCATTCGCAGGTAGTGGTATATATATATATATATTTAAAAAAGGGGTGAAAATTGTTATTTTTCTTGCAGTCTTTTCTTGTAGCCAGTTTGCAAAGGGTTGGAAGAGTTAATTTTGGGGGAGGTGGGGTGGGCATTGCAATGTTTTGTGTTGAGATTTTTGTCCCTTCAGGTGTTATGTAAGGAAGAATCCACAAAAGTGTATCCAGTGGGTGTTTCGTAAGGAAAAATTGCCCAGGAAGTGACTTGATGAGGATGACTTGATTAAATAAAACTCCAGTGTAAACAAGCAAAGGAAGGACCATAATACGCACAACCAGGCGTGGCCGATGAGAAAAACTTTTTTAACTCCTAGGAGGAAGTGGCATCTGTAGTGGGAGAAAGGAACTGCGCAGAGGACCATAAGTCCAACCTCTTTGGTGTAACCACTTTTTTTTTTCCCCTACAAGAGGGATTTTAAGTGTTCAGACAGCAAAAGTATTTGATCTGGGAGTGGGGGTTTTTTTTGGGTGGGGGGAGGTTAAATGCCAGCTTCTTTCTAGCTTCTCTGCAGGTACTATAGCATCCTCTGGTGGCTTGGCTTAGAAGCTGCTTGCTGTTCTATGGCAAAGGACCACCACCCCTCTGAGGCTGGAGCCCCCCCATACTTTTCCTGGGAAGAAAGGACAGTGCCTAGAAATTGGAAGTTGTTGTGGAATTTACGCAGCCTTTGCAGAAGAACTGGGAATTGAAAGCTAAGTTCTTAAGGAAAAAACCCACCAACTTTCTAGTGTTTGATATGAAGTGGAGAGGAGCTTTTAATTGACCGGGATTATTATGGTGGGGGAGGGGAGAGAATAATTTTCTGTTTTTGTTTTTATATTATTTCTCTAGGTCTAGGATATCCATAACTTTTAGGTCTGGAAAAATAGCCTAGTCTGGCAAGTAATTTTCTGCAGTAGAACTTGAGACAATTGGAAGAAAATTGGCCTTTCATGGCAAATGCTTATGTACAAGTAATTTCCAGCTGAAAAGCTGTGTATGACTGATAAAACAGATCCAACTCCCACATTATCCTATTAAGGGGAGGACAAGGAAAAAAAAAAAACCCTGAGAATATATACAGATGAGGATTTTTCTGAAAGGAAGGCTTGGAAATTTAAAAATACGGGGCTGCAATGCCCAGGTAGGAAATTAACAAGTGAAAGGAAATCATAATCTTTAGATGTAGTAGTTTGTGGTTTTCTTTTGGCATCTTTTCCAGGTACTTAATCTCTCTTAAGAGACTTCAGGGAGAAAAGACAACTGAATGATCCTGTGTGTATATTCGTTCCAGGGCTAGTTTGTATAATTTTTGCAAGTAAGATTCTGCTTTTTTGATTGTTTCCCTTTTTTTAATAATTCAAATAGTTGGTTCTAAGAATGAGTTGCATTAATAATTCTGTGTAAGAATTCTTCTATATTCTATAATAATTCTGTGAAAAAAAATGGAATGATTAGTTGATTGCAGACTTTTGAGTACCTAATTAATACAACAGTAATCATAACCTCCATTGACTGCTCATAGCTCATGATGTATCTTGTCTTGTATTGGGGTGTGTGTCTTGTATTGGGGTGGGGGCTGTGGGACAACTCTTGTCTAGACCTTTTTTCAGATCCGTCCTCTCGACATTAACCACCTGAAAAGCCTTGGCATCATCATAAAAAGCAGAGGGAGCTACATCATTGTGAATGATAAAGGCAGAAATATCCTAGATGGCTTCTTGCTTGATGGAAAAAGGTCCCAGATGTTTTAACAGGTGAAAAAAGCCAGAATCTGCCAAAGAGGGGAAAAAAATAAAAAAGATCCACAAAGCTATAAGCAGTGAAGCAGGCAAATTTGAAGTGTGTGAAATCAATGTGAAATTTCCTAACCTTACTGGAAATGAGAGGAGCGCAGATGATTTAAAAAAAAACAAACCAAAAAACCAGTGCATGAAGGCCTGTGTCTACAAATGCAATATTAACAAATTAAAAGAGAATCTTCAGGGATAAAAAAAAAGAGGCAAAGTTGCTTTCTCTACCTACCCAGCTGGCTTCAAAAAATATTTGATGTGTTGAGTGAATGATTTCCTAAATCTTAAAAGATGGAATTGAAGAGAAAAATAATAATGAAAATTAAAAGGAAAAAAAAAAGAGCATGGTAGAATTGGATGAATCGTCTTTGGGACTGGAGAGGAGATCAGGCTGATGCTTTGTATCTGGGAGCTGCTGAACTGGTAACAGATAAGTTTGACCATTTCTAAAAGAATTGCATATTAGGGGGAAGTGAGTTTAAATGTTCGTTTTCAGGGCTTTAGGAATGTAATCTTGGAATTGTGTTAATAGTCCTTTTCAGGTTTTCAGATACTTGCTGGGTTGCCTGTGGCCCCCAGACATACCTAAGTGAGCTACTGCTCAGTTTATATAAATTTATATAAGTAATTTATCATATTCCCGGCCTCGACTGCCTTGCCTTGCCTCCTTGTGCTGTAGATAAAAGCCACTTCATGTGGCACTTATTTGATGACCCACAGAGGAGTGCATTTTGTGTAACCCTGTATATAAAGTCTTGCACATCTCAATATTTTTTATAACATTATTGTAATAAAATAAATGCTCAGTGTTTGCCAAAGGGGGAATATAATGCTAGGAAGCTGTATCTTTTGTCACTGTTCAAATAAAACCTGCTGTTTCTGGGTTCATTTTTAATTGTTACTTTTGTGAATAGTTGTGTGGCATTTGGTGTGTTTTGGGGTGGGTGGGATATTCTTCTTGATCTTTCAGAATCTTTTCTCCGTGTGAAACACCGTCTGTGATCTCTGTTGGACAAGAACCAGAAATAGAGCTTTGGAAGACTTTTCCCTAAAATCAGGCAGGAAGATTTTCTTTGCACAATGTATTTTTTTCCTCTCTTCCCTGCATCATTTGAGAAAAAAGCTATATACATCCCAGGCGCTTGGCAATCCTATATATATATATAGTGATTCTTCTAACTAAGAGTGGTCTTCTCGTGGGATGATTTCTAAAATGCTTAAAAGCTATATAGACAAGTTGGGGAAAGATACTTAGAGGTTGGGGTAAGTAAATTACATTCCTTAATGTATGCTAGCTTTTAGGAACCTTCAAAGTTTTTACCGTTTACCGTTGCTCAGCTAAACTGAGTAACCCGCCCACCCCAAATTCATAAGGGTCAAGAAAGTGTGCATTTATTTAACAGTACGAATAACACAACAACTATATTTAGAAATCTGCATGCCACTTAAACCTGCTTGCCATCCATCTCTTGTTAGCCCTAGCGATGATTATCTGTTCCAATTCCACCCAGGGAAGGGATTTTTTTGGGGATGGGGTGAGGGGGGGGGGTGCAACCATTTGTTTGGTGTTATGTTTCAGAGGCTCCTTCGTACTGCATAGAGAGAGAGAGAGAGAGAGAGGATAGCTATTTGTGAACTTCTCCAGGGTGATTGACGCCTGTCGCTCCCACCCTGTACGCAGTGTTTCGAAGGCCTTGGCAGTGAGTCACGTAAAGGGCACAACGATTTTTGACTGTAGCTTGGTTGTGTGTGTGTGTGTGTATGTATATATATATATATATATATGGGGGGAGTGGGAGGGGCTCACTGTTTTCTTCCAGTTCTTTTTTTTCAGACTCCCACCGAGAAAGAGAGAAAAAAAAAAACCACAAATATCTGGAGCACATCTGTTCAGTTGGCAAGTAATGTGAGGCTTGATCTGCTTGTGGTGTAGAGCATACGAAACCCGGCTTTTCTTGGGCACAGAGAGAGAGAGAGAGAAAGCGAGAGAGAGTCGTAAGGCTGTAGTTGAAAAGAAAAGAGAAAACCCAGTTTGAGGAGTGACAAAACAAAATGCCTGGGGGTTTTGAAAGGAGAGATCTCTTCTTGTCCGTCCCCAAAAAAAAAAAGAAAAAAAAATACACAATCCAGCAGTGTAGCCAGTTCTTGTTTGGCTGAGAGACAAAAGTGCAATTGACCGATGCTGCTTTTTTAGGTAACTGTTGAGCTCTGTGGGGAGGGGAGGCCTTTGTGGGGAGAGGGGTGGTGGGGGGGTGGAATTAAGCCTTTAGTTTTTTTCCAGATGCATCTTATAGGCTCTTAACTGACAGCAGAAATCACAGCTCCTGGAAAGCTTTGTAGCACTCACTTGGCAAGTCGACTTTTTCACACTTCTACCCAGTCCTGACCGAAGTTGGAAGGCTTTTTTTTGGCAAGGGGTGTGTGTGTCTGTGTGTGTGTGTGTGTGTGTTTTCTTCCTGTTCTGTTTCCTTGACAGTTTTTGATTCAAGAACACCCAACAACAGTCACAAAAGAGCAGCCAGCTCCTCCCGAGGCGGCACAGAAGCCACTCCAGTAAGATTTAATAGCCTTCCTGAAGACCCCCCCCCCATATTATTATTATTTTTTCTCTATATATCTCTCTCCTTACGTGATGGGATTAATGGGAGGAGCTGGGGACACCCTTGGGGGGTGGGGGGGTGGTCTAGATTGCTTTTTGCAGATCGGTAGAAGGAACCTCCTCCAGAGATACGACTCTCATACTGCAGTGGACCCAAAAAAAACAAACCCAAAACCCACCAGGTGAACACATTTTTTTCTTTTCTTGTCCAAAGATGGGAAACTTGAAGAGGTGTTAACAGATCCTCTTCCAATCCTGCCTCTTTTTAAGGTGTTAAACCCCAGCTTCATGCTGCTTTTGAGGGCATATTTTTTTTAAAAGACTGGTTCTGGAAGAAATAACCATCCTTTGGGTGGCGGTGAGGGATGAGTTGAGCGACCTGGTGTACTTAATATGTCTCAGGTGTTATCCTCATCCGCGGCAGGCACTCCTTAAAAAGGATCCTGTGTAATAACGTTGCATCGGAGGCAGATGTTTGTTAAAATTGCAAAAAAAAATAAAATGTAACCAGACCCCGGCTCGTTTGGAATAACTACCAAACTTGTGCCCAAAAAAAAAAAGGATATCTGGGGACCGGCCTTCTTGCGGTAAATGCAACAGGTGGTCGTCCTTCAAATTTGCCCAAATGCCCGGCATCCCTTTTAGCCTTGGTAGTAATTAATTACCACTCATGGTGTACAATAGGAGAATAAAACAAACCCTTAACCAGGGTCTCTTAGGGTGAAGGAGGGTAGGGGGTTGTATTGCAACCGGGGGGGGGGGTTTTTTTGCTAAGAATTTTCCAGGAACCAAAGCTAAGCTGTCAACATGTAGCTCAAAAACCACCACCACAAAAAAAAAACCAAACCCACCAGTTGTGACTTCATGCTTAAAAAAAAAAAAAACTTGGAATCCGGTCTGCAGTTCGCAAGGTAATCTCTTAAAAAATATTTGAAAAAACACCCGAGCCGCAAACGGTCGCCTGTCACTTCTAAAGTTGGAAGCCAACAAGCCCCCAGTTTCAAGGAAGGTAAATTTTGCTTTGTTTCGCTTGATAAAACTTTTTTCCTACGCTGTTCGTGTAGCCACGAATCCGGTACAATCTCTCTAAAAGTGTGTGTTAGCAACAAACCAGTAACAAAACAGCTGTGTTAGCTTTTGACGTGAATAGCGACGGTCGTAACGCGGGTGGGAGAAGCAGCCTTTTTGGCCGACCTAGCTCTAGGCAGTGTAGGTGGCTGTGTGTAGAAAGGGGTGGGAGGGTGTTTGCAATTCTGCTAAGACTCTTTCAGGTCGTGTGGTACCGTGGTCAGAAGTTGGAAGCAGGAAATACCAAAAAAAAAAAAAAAAAAGGGTTTTCTTTTCCTGAGAGAACAAGTTGTTGTTTTCTCAGGTTTTGCTTTTCGCCTTGCTGCGTTGCCCAAACGAAAAAAAAAAAAAAAAGCAAAAGGCATTGGTGGCTGGCACGCCTGGATTCCAGGAACGGGGTTCGAATCCCCGCGATGCCCTTGCTTTAATCCAGATGCAGTTGTGTGTGTGTGTGTGTGTTTTGTCCTTTCCTGGCTCTTGAGTGGCTATAGTTGCTTGGCTGGCTTGGTGGTGGTGGAAATCCAAAGTACGAGACTCAACTTCAGTTCCGCTGCTTTGTGGGCTTCCATTTTCTGAAGATGGCATTTAATTTTATTTATTTAATTTTATTTATTTATTTAACTTGATTAATCCCATTTTGCCTAACTTACTTGCGGTCGTGTAAGTAAGCATGTCACTGCATATCGTACCATGTATGACTGTATGTGACCAATAAAATTTGGATTTAATTTCGTGGTATGAACTGCATATCGTACCATGTATGACTGTGTATGTGACCAATAAAATTTGGATTTAATTTCGTTGTGCCATGACAATAAAGTAAATTTAAATTTGCATGAACAACAGGAAGAAAAGCTACAAGCCTTGCACAAAAGAGTTTCCAGTTGCAGTTCCAGTAACACCAGCAAAAGAAACACCTTGTTTGAATGGAGTTGGCCTGCCTGATTCATGCCCCGGAGGAGATTTTGGCAAAGTTTGCCACAAGAACAACCGTGGCCGGAGAATGGTGGTGGTGATGGGCGGAAAAGGGTGGATTGGCTGCGGACTTTTTCAAGCACTTCAATTGTCAACGTGACCTCATCAGTCACGGTATGCAGTGAAATCGAATGCTTCTGAATTAATTAGTTGTTAATCTTGTTTTATATTAATCGGTTGGAAAAGGGAAGAAATGGAAGCTGGACTGTTAAAAAGTTTTGCTTTTGCTTTGCCATCTGTTCTTTTGTTTTAGGAAATGCCAGCCATTTCTTAAAAAGTGGGTAGAAGGAAACACAGGTAGGTCCTCAACGTGCGTCCACAATTTGAACCCCCCCCCCAATGAATGTTGCCAAGTGAGAAATCCGTTAAGGGAGTTTTGTCACATCTGTTAAGTGAATCGCAGCAATTCAATGAGTAGCACGGTTGTTAAGTGAATCCAGCTTCCCTGTTGACTTGGCTTGTCGGAAGGGTCACCAAAGGGGATTCATGTGACCCCCATTGCAACCGTCATAAATTCAAGACAGTGGCCAAGTGTCTGAATTTTGATCACGTGACCAGGGGGTGGAAATGCTGAAATGGTGGTAAATGAGAACGACATTCATTAAGTCCCTGTTGTAACATGGGTCACTAAGTGAACTGCTGTAAGTTGAGGACTCCCTGTATTGCCTTTTTCTCTCAGCTTTGATCAGTCACAGGTACAGGGCATAAAATAACGAAACTTGGGTCAGTGAGGAACTATCTGCCTCCCAGAGTTGTAGATGCTCCATTACTGGAGGCTTTCAAGAAAAGATTGGACAACTATTTGTATTGTATTGTAACATAAAGAGAAAGCAAGCTGGAATTAAGAAGAAAACTTCCTGAGGACAAATTAACCAGTGGAACACCTTGCCACCAGAAGTTGTGGATGCTCCATCACTGGGGGTTAAGAAGAGAACCTGTCTGAAATCGTATAGGGCAGACACGGGCAAACTCTACGGCCCGCGGGCCACACCCGGCCCATTGGGCTTTTTAATCCGGCCCGCCGAACTAGTTACTAGCAGGAACCATCCCAACGAAAAGCTAAGCATTATGTGCTCTGAAGTAAATTATTAACTCAGATGGTAAAATACTCGTTGATCACATTAGCAGTAGCTTAACTGAACACAGTCCACAAAGCAGATTTATCCAGAATATTCCACTGGTTGGAACCGCCCCACCTTCCTCAACCACCTTATTCCATTTACGTGGCAGCGCTTATCGCGCCCGCCCTTCCCGGATGCAAAGGCCTTTCATTCTAGCCAGGAGATTGACGGATCTCATTCTTACTTTGGGTTCATGAAATGGCGCCATTGCATCACATCCTATTCTGGCCCGACCCCTGTCAAATTTTAGAAACCACTGTGGCCCGCCGAGTCAAAAAGTTTGCCCACCCCTGGTATCGGGTCTCTCTCCTGTTTGAGCAGGGGGGTTGGACTAGAAGACCTCCAAGCTCCCTTCCAACTCTCTCCTGATTGAAACAGAACATTCCCCAAATCCTATGGTAGGTGGATAGGATTGCCAGATTCTAGGATTTGCTCAAGATGCTTAAAAAGGGGGAAAACAACAACAGTTCTACTGGAGCAGTATTGATTTAATTCTGATTTGCATCGAAACAAGTAACATCCTTGGGGAAAATAGGAAGAAAACTGGCTAACCAGGTATTCTATTATAAAATTGTATTTTGAAAGCCTCTAGAAAAAGAGAAAAAGGTTAAGCGATATAAATTGAGAAGCTTGTACTAAACGTTATCAAAATATTCTCTTTTCCTTTAGCAGTTTATAAATACGCGTCGACAGCATCCAAGTACAGAATATGACATGGAGAACAGAGACAGAAAAGGGAGAAGAATGTGCTTTTCCGAAAGTAGCGATTACATTTAACTGCCAACAAAATGCAATTTATTTCCTTTTGTTAACGGTTGGCCCTGCAGCTTCCTTGTTGTTATGCGACACGACTCGAGACACAATGGGAGAAAACGTGACAATGTCACGTCAATGACTTATATACTAAACCTCTGATAAGACGGCGATGCAAATTTTGATTCCGAAATCTGATCGGAAGGCAATTCCCCCTGAATACATTTGTTGGAAGAAAAATGCAGAAATGTTTTTTTTAAAAATAATAAACAAAATCTCTGGATCAAATCTGACTGAGCAATTTTTTTTTTTTTAACCAGCCTTTTTTAAGTTCCATGATTCGAACTGTAGGTCTTGAACCTAATCAGTTTCAAAGGCAGAAAAAGCCCTTCGCGTAAAAACGATTTTAAACTGGGGTCTCATTAAAAAAATAAAACAGAAAAGAACCCTGAATTACAACTATTCCATAATGCCCTATTATTTTTTTTGGGGACTGGATCTGGGTTACCTTTTGCAAGATAATAGACAATTCTGGGATTTTTTTTTAAATCCCCCTTTGTTTAAAAAAAACCCACTTTGGTTGCTTCTGCCTCTATCTTACCTCCCTGGAGTAAAGACTAGACGGATACAAAACTTTTTAAAAGGGGTTAAAATATTTATCCCGACCGCCCATCCTTAACAAACATTAAAAACACCGAGAAATGGGTTTTCCTAACTTTTGGATTTCGAAATTGAATTTCTCCAGCCCTAATTACAGACTAATAATGTATCAGCAGCTTTATGGTTTTAACTTGAAATGTGCACCTCTCTGAATGTATTTTAATTAATGCAACCTTCTCCCAAACCTGATACACCTTTTTTGAAAAGTGCTGGCTTGGCAAACCCGGAAATTCCAGCACTACAGGAGCACCAGGGGGAGAAACTGGCGAGTAAACAATTCCCCACAACCCTGCAATAAAAATGCGAGTTTTTGGATTTTCCTTTCAAAGGTTCCTTTGGGGTAAACGCTGCTTATACATCCCTGCGATGGCTTTGGCTGCACTGTAGATCATCTGTTGGCGGGACATGCCCGTGAACGCCGTATGCCAGTCGGTGCGGTTGACGTGCGGCAAGTTCCTGGCGATGACCTCGCCCAGGGTCACCAACAAACCCGACCAGCGCAGGTTGTAGTCTGCCGGAGTCAAACTCTGCGCCTGCGGGACGAAGGAAGACGACAATTTTATAAGATTGGGGATTTATTTTATCAATGGCTAGATGGAAATATACAGTAATTGAAACATGTTAAGTTTTACAATATAAGAATGATA
>JAEANM010016473.1:0-12577 GCA_017656035.1 Myanophis thanlyinensis
TTTTATTGGCTGTGAACCGCCCCGAGTCCTTCGGGAGAGGGGGCGGTATATAAATCGAATAAATAAATAAATAAATAGTAACAAAATATTAAACAACTATAGTGCAGTTCTCCATAAAAATGTGAAAAAAGCCTCCAAAACCTACAACATATCCCTAAAAAGTATAAATAGGAAAAATAAGACAATACCAAGAAAAAGAAAATTTGTATTAGTTTTTTATCTTTGTTATTTTATTTATCTGTATCCTGCCTTTTTTAGTTTTAAAAATAACTCAAGGGAGCAAACATACCTAACACTCCTTCCTCCTCCTTCTTTTCCCATACAACAACCCTGTTAGGTAGATTGGGATGTGAGAGAGTAAGTGGCCCAAGGTCAGCCAGCTGGATTTCAGCAAACAGCGAATCTGGCATGGTTAATCAGAGAGCAGGAAAACCCTGCTCTCTGATTAGCCAAGCTGCACGATTTGTAAATAATATAAATAGAAGTTAAAGTACCACTTTCCTTTGTTCTTGTGCTGAGTGCTTGCCAAAATAAAGAGCTAATTACATTGAGAGCTGACTCCGGGTCTTACTTATTGCCAAACAAAACACTGGCGACAAAGGTGGGATCTTTAACAAAGACAAGCTGAAAGCCTCAACAAGTTCCTGGAGATGCCGACGCATGCTCCGCAAGCCCCATTCGATCCAGATAATGAGGAATGGGAGACATTTATGATTCGCTTCAGAAACTACCTCATGGCTAACGATTTGGAAAGAGCGAATGATGACAAGAAAAGAGCTTTGCTAATTGGATATTGTGGCTCGTGAACCCTTCACCTGGCAAAAGGTCTGGTGGCTCCACAGTCAGTGGAAAACATGCCCTGGCCCGAATTGCAAAAGATTTTGAAGGAGCATTTTGAACCAACCCCATCTTGAATGGTCCTCCGGCACAAATTCAATGAGAGGAATCAGAGAGATAACGAGTCCGTGAATGACTACATAGCCGAGTTACAGATGGTTGCAGAGAAGTGTGAGTTCACCGATTTAGAGGATCAACTAACGGATCGGTTAGTGTGTAAAGGACCTCTCCCTCCAACAAAAACTCCTGGCCAAACCAGAGTTAACTTGGAAGGAGGCCAAGGGGATCGCGAGGGCTGCGGAATGTGCAAAAAGAGCATCAGCTTCAATCAAGCAGCCACCAAAAGCAGCCCAGAGTGATAGCCTGCCGAGTTTTAAAAAAGCGGAAAGCGTACATCAACTCAGTGATGGCAGCGAAAGTGAGCTGATCACAGACGAAGGAATCCACTATCAAAGCAATCACCAAACAAAATGATGGGGCAGAAACTGTTTGGGTTGTGGAGGACAACACCCCCGCGAGGACTGTAGATTTAAAGGGGTCATCTGCAGAAGATGTTGCAAGAAGGGGCATTTGGCACGAATTTGTCACACTAGTTTGCCAGCCATTTTGACTGACTCACCCCTCCCACGAAGCAAGGGGGCCAAGGGGGGGTCATTCAGGAAAAAAAGCAACTACCAAGACCGACATCAGACCCAACAACATCAGAATTTACTTAAACCGGAAGAAGGGCGCTCAGAAAATTAAAATTGATATCATCATCGCAGACAAGCCCTGCCAGATGGAAGTGGACACTGGGTCTTCCCTAACCATTATTGCTTGGAACCAACTGAAGAAACTAATGCCACGACTTCGGAAAGATCAACTCAGACCACAAAAATCAGTCATCAGTGACTACCAAGGCAAGATGATTCCAGTATTAGGGAAAAAGGCGGTTCCAGTTAAATTCAAGGCATTCCAGGGTTTCCTAGAGCTGACTGTGGTGGAAAACAACCTTCCCAGTCTTTTGGGACTGGAATGGTTCCAGGCCCTTGGACTGCATATCGAAGGAGTAAACCGAATCAGTTCAACAACACCAGATGATGACTTCCAGGACCTGATAACACAGTTCGCAGAACTGTTCGCTGACGGGTTGGGCAAGTATAATGGCAAGCCAATATCATTCAGTTTAAACCCCCAGGTGGCCCCAATTAGACTGAAGCCTAGGAGGGCCCTGTTCGCACTTAGGGAAAAAGTGGATGAACAAATTGATAAATTGTTAAGACAGGGAGTACTAGAGCCAGTGGAGCATGCAGTTTGGGAAACCCCCATAAAATCTGATGGGTCTCTTAAGAATTTGTGGGGATTATAAGTCGACAGTAAACAAGGCAATGCAACAGAGCACCTATCCGGTTCCAGTAGTCCAGCATTTATTACACCAGCTGGGAGAAGGTAACATGTTTGCTAAGCTAGATTTGGCTCAGGCCTATCAGCAATTACCTGTCTGCCCAAAGACTGCTGAAGCATAGACTATAGTTACCCATAGGGGGGCTTTTAAATGCACTAGGCTTCAATTTGGAGTGAGTGTGGCTCCTGGGTTGTTTCAGAGTCTAATGGAATGCCTTTTGTCTGAGCTACCGGGGTGGTGCCATATTTTGATGATGTCCTCTTCTCAGCATCTTCCAAAGAAGAGCTGAAGAGGCGTCTGAGAATGGTTTTCTCAAAAATTGCAAGGGGCTGGTCTACGCCTTAAGAAGGAGAAATGTCAATTTGGTAAAAAAAACAAGTAGAATTTTTAGGATATTTAATCGATGGCCATGGCATCCACCCTACTACCTCAAAAACAGAAGCTGTCCAAAGAGCACCAGCTCCAAAAAACCAAGGAGAATTATAGGCTTTTCTGGGTTTGTTGAACTTTTATAGTGCATTCCTGCCTCACAAAGCCTCAGTGGTGGAACCACTTCATAGGCTTTTAGGAAACAAGATGCCCTGGAAATGGGGCTCCAAAGAGCAGGCTGCTTTCGTGGCTGTAAAGCAGCTATTATTATCTAACCAAGTACTGGTACAATACAATGCTGCACTACCAGATACTGTGTGATGCATCCCCATATGGGATGGGAGCAGTACTTAGTCATATCCTTCCAAGTGGTAGGGAAGCTCCCACAGCATATTATTCTAGAACATTGTCCCCAGCTGAAAGGAATTATAGCCAGATTGACAAGGAGGCCTTAGCGTTAGTAGCTGGAATTAAAAGATTCCATGAATACCTTTATGGGAGGCATTTTACCCTCATTACAAATCATAAGCCATTATTGGGAATCTTAGCTGGGGACAAACCCACTCCAGTCATCCTTTCCCCACGTTTTATGAGATGGATCATTTTCCTTGCAGCCTATAACTATACATTACAACACAGGCCAGGAAAGGATATTTCTCATGCAGATGCCCTTAGTAGGTGCCCATTGCCCAACCCAGTCGAAGACCCAGCCCCTGCCAGCAATGTCCTGTTCATCGACCAGCTTACTCCAGGACTACTTGCAGCATCGGACATTGCTAAAGCAACTTCAAAGGACAAACTGTTGGCAAAAGTATCTTGCTAGGTGGGCAGGGGGTGGCCAGCTGCACTAGGGGATGAGGAATATCGACCATTCTGGGTAAGGAGGCATGAATTGTCATTGTTAAGAGGCTGTTTACTGTGGGGAGATCGTGTAATTATTCCAACTGTTTTGAGGAAAAGAATGCTGAAATTATTCCATGAAGGGCACCCAGGGGTGGTTAAAATGAAGGCGTTGGCCAGAAGTTATGCATGGTGGCCCAAGATGGACAATGAGATAGAGACATGGGTTGCCACGTGTTCACCGTGCCAGGACTCCAGGCCAAATCCACCAGCAGCACCCTGCAGGGAATGGGAGAAGCCCAGGGGACCATGGTCCTGGATTCACATTGATTTTGCAGGCCCCATGCAGGGGCAAAACTTTTTAATCATTGTGGATGCATTTTCAAAATGAATTGAAATTGTTAGAATGAAATCAACCACAGCAGAGTCAACTATGAGGGCACTCAGAAGGTATTTGCCACGCATGGTTTACCCAATGTCTTAGTCTCTGACAACGGGCCCCAATTTGCCAACAATGTCTTCCAAATGTTTTTAGCAGAACTGGGCATCCGACATACCCTGGCCGCCCCTTATCGTGCAGCCAGCAATGGTCAAGTGGAGATTTTCGTGAAATTAGCAAAGAACGCCTTAACACGTATGAATGAGGGGGGTGGCAGGATAGAGTTGATGTGTTTTTACTAATCCAACATATCACACCCAACACAACAACAGGAAAAAGCCCAGCTGAGCTGCTTATGGGGAGGCGACTACGCAGCAAATTAGATAGAACCATCCTGAATATATTCAGGAAAGCATTAGTGAGGACAACTGTAAAAGAAAGAAGTTTGAGATTGGTGATAAAGTCTATGCCAGAAACTATGGTGAGGGCCCCCTCTGGTTACCAGGCGAAATAACTGCAGTCACAGGCCCCTGTTCCTATCAGTTACAGGTCCCAGATGGACAAATTTGGAAACGGCACTGGGACCAAGTAAGAAACAGAGTAGAGCAAGCAGAGGAACAAGTCGAATTAGACAGTCCTATCCAAAACCCTGAAGGTGGAAACTTATCTGAATGCTCCGATTGCTCTACTGATGACTCCTCTGCGTTGGGCCCAACCGCATCCGGGAAAAGTCTCCTGAACATTCTGGGGGTTGGGCCAGAGCCGGCAGCAGACCCACCCTTACAGGTTGCTGCCGAGGCTCCAAGTGAATTGTGCAGGTCCACTAGGGCAAGACAATGCCCTGAGTACCTGCGTGACTACGTGACAATTGATTGGTAGGCTTCTTCTAGGAAGGGAGGGGTGTTCTGTATTCAAATAAGGTTTGAGCAAACAGCGAATCTGGCACGGTTAATCAGAGAACGGGAAAACTCTGCTCTCTGATTGGCCAAGCCGCGCGGTTTGTAAATAATATAAATAGAAGTTAAAGTACCAGTTTCCTTTGTTCTTGTGCTGAGTGCTTGCCAGAATAAAGAGCTAATTACATTGAGAGCTGACTCCGGGTCTTACTTATTGCCAAAGAAAACAACAACCCTGTTAGGTAGATTGGGATGTGAGAGAGTAAGTGGCCCAAGATCAGCCAGCTGGCTTTCATGGGTAAGGCTGGAGTTGAACCCATAGTCTCCTGCTTTTTAACTTAATGCCTTAACCATGACACCAAACTGTCTCTCTATAGAAACCTTTAATAAAACTTACTCTAAAAAACCCCAAAAAACCAAAAGCGAATGAAATTAGAACTGCTCTCATTGATGTTTCTTCATTGAAATAATTTGGTTTTTTTTTTCTCTATTTTTGGTGATTAAAGAAAATATACAATCCTGGCCACAAAATAGTAATCACTGGTAGCCTATGCTTTGTTAAAGTATACTCTAGATAGTACTAGTATAGCCACAACTAAACCCAAAATTTCTGCTGCTAAGCAAGATGGTTGTTAAGTGAATTTTGCCCCATTTTACAACCTTATTTGCCAGACTTGTTAAATGAATCATTGCAGTTGTTAATTTGGTAACAAGGCTATTTATTAAATGAATCTGGCTTCCCATTAACTTTGATTGTGAAGGTCAACAAAGGTAATCCCATGACAATTGTCATAAATACATGTCAGTTGCCAAAGGTCCACATTTTGATTACATGACCACAGGGATGCTACAATGGTCATAACTGTGAAAAATAGTCATAAGTCACTTTTTCTAGTGCTACCTTAACTTCAAATGGTCACTAAACAAATAGTTGTAAGTTGAGGTCTATGTATTTTTTTTTAAATCATGGTTCTCTTGGCTTTCCATACTGAAAATTGCAGATTCACTCAGGAAGTAAAAAATATATACTGAATTTTGATTTTGCTTGCCAACTCAGAAATACAGTTCCCAAGATTCCTTCTTGCAAAAGAAATGACTACTAAATAGGTAATATTGCCCTGAGAAAGACAGAGAATTAGAAACAAGGATGATGAAGATTAAACTGGGTTCTCTAGATAGGCCTGATAAAGGTTAAATGTTACTGATCTTATCTATTTCACCTCTAGGTCACTAGACAGATGATTAAATGGATCAGGGAGATTTAGAGTGCAAATCAAATACACTTTCTTGGTAGGAAGACATTTCTGTAATAGCCAACACTGATCTTAACCGTTTTACTAGATAGGCAAAGCAGGAGAAGGGCCCTTGGGCTATTACAATTATTTTGTGTTAAATTCAGAAGCTTTGCAACATCAGATTTCAGACAAAAACATATTGTAGGAGTAAGCAGCTATGTTGATTGAATAACAAATATTGTAGAATAATTAGCAGAGCATATAAATCGTGGGAAGCTGTCTGCAAAGCAAACGTTTTATGAAATATGTGACAGAATAAAATGTCAAAAAGGTGACTGGCAGTATCCTAACCAGTCTTTTGGAGTTTTACTTGAGTATTGTGTGCAGTAGGTTTTGTTCTACTCCATTTCTCTGGGGTGTTATCCTGTAAAGCAAACATGACCATGGGTGTTTGAT
This sequence comes from Myanophis thanlyinensis, assembly GCA_017656035.1. NCBI lineage: Eukaryota > Metazoa > Chordata > Lepidosauria > Squamata > Homalopsidae > Myanophis > Myanophis thanlyinensis. The sequence goes on from JAEANM010016473.1 coordinate 6,397, forward strand.
TAGCAAAAGCCAACTATTTGAAATAATCATTTTCCAATATCAAATTACATATATTATTATTATTTATTATTATTTAAATTTATATACCGCCCCCTCTCCCTAAGGACTCGGGGCGATTCACAGCAAATAAAAATAAAAATACATAAACAAAATTTAAAAACCAATATAAAACCATTAAATTTGCTGATATTTAAAAATACAATTAAAAATTAATTAAAATTAATTATAAAATTTAACCAAAAATTAAAATACCCTGAGGTTTCAGGCCAGGCTGGCTAGCTGGAAAAGGTGAGTTTTTAACGCATGTTGGAAAGCTCGTAGGTCAGTAATGGTCTGAATCTCAGGGGGGAGTTCATTCCATAGGGAGGGCGCAGTCACAGAGAAGGCCCGAACCCTCAGGGCCGTCAGGCGACATCGACCCGATGGTGGTATCCCAAGGAGGCCCGCCTTCTTTTCTATTTTCTTCTCTATTCCCTGGGATTCTTGCTTCTTATTCAGTACTGCTTGTTCATAGCTCTCTGATTTCTCAGTTGTCTCTTGGGTCCATTGATTTATCTCCCTTATCAACTGTTTCAGTATATTTTGAGTCACCAAAAACCATCCTCTTGATGGTGAATTTGTTTCTCCTTGTTGTGCCATTTTGCAATAATTTAATAATTTAAAGAAGGCAGTGGAAGTCCTGGTGAAGAGACGTGGACTAGCGGAGCTCCGCAAAGTCCCATTTATTTCTCCCACTTGGAGAAGCCCACGGGGGCCAAGTCATCTTGGAGAGGTGATGAAGAAAGAGGGGATGTTTTGGAAAGCACAAGGAGATCACAGTCTCCTGATCTGATCTGAAGAAAACCTCTTTATCCGTTGGAAGAGAGGACAGCCATTAAGACTGGACCGAAGCCATGACAAGCTGGAATGGAAGAGAAGAGAAGAAGGGAAAGGTCTTGTAACACTGTGTATGAAGTGGGTGAGAAATCTCTAATTTTGGCAGTGGAATTTCCCCCAGAGTATTCCCTTAAAAGTAGAGCTCAACTGAAGTGGAGGGAGGGTCTTTTCCTGAGCTCCCAAGAAAGCAGCGACTAAAAATCTGGGAGTGAATGTTAGATCCAGAAAAGAAAGAAACTGAAGAAAAAAAATGTTAAAAGCACTTCAACCTTAAAAACTTCAAAGAAGAGAGATAGATTGGATTGGTTAGCTTCTCAGCAAACTAAAAAGTTTTAATATTGTATCATACTTTGGTTGCTGATTTGAAGTGAGGTATTTTGGAAAATCTGTTGAATCGGGAGGGAAGGAATGGAAAAATAGCATAGGAGCCTTGGAACCAGATACAAAAGACTAAAAGCCACACCTCCTGGTCAGGGAAGATACTACCCAAATAAAAAAGTGCCCTGCCAAGTGGAAATACACTGAATCATCTGTAACTGTTGGAAACAGATTGTGACAACAGTGATCTGTTAGAAAACCTGAGGATTATAAATTTAAAAAGTTGGTGGACAGGGTGTGAGTGTGAAATAGCTTGGACTTGAAGTCTGCTGCAAGATACGACTGGACTGGCTAGCATTTTAACAAGTTAAACGGCCTCAAAACATGACTGTTCATCTTTAAAAGAGAGGCTGGAATACACTGATCATCTGCGACCAATTATACCTGTTACTTGGAGACAGATTGCAAGGACATTGAACTATTAGAAACCTTAATCCTGGAATATACTGACAATCTGCAACTGATTATATCTGTTTGTCAGAGATAGTCTGCGAGAACCTTGAACTATTACAAATCCTAATCTTTAACAGCAAAAATTTAAAGTTGGTGGACAGTGTGTGTGTGTGAATTAGTTTGGATCTGCCTGGCAACTAAGAAACCAATGGACTAGTTAGTGAAGTGATTTCTGAACTGATTGAATATTGACATTACTATTTTTGCTTTTTTTAATGTATGATAGTTAAGATACTATATTAAGATATTAGGATATTAAGACATTTAAATGGGATTCTGAAAGATGGCTGGGTAATGTTTGAAAGTAATGTAAAGTAAAATTGTAAATTATTAAATTATTGCAAAATGGCACAACAAGGAGAAACTAATTATCACATGTTAATTTCCCTCCAACCACTTCAAAAAGAGAACAATGACCCCTTAAGACACTTCCCCTCACAGGTGTGAAATGTCCAGAGAAAATTCTCATGAGAACCAGACCTAAAAGAATGAAAACAAGATAACAATTCCGAGTTGCCATTTCCAACTCCCCCTTCACCCTTTCAGCAACCTTGCAGTAGAAAAAAAGAAAATGTGTCAAATCTAAAAGGCCCAAAATTTTACTGTAGACAATGGCTAATATCCTTCAGCAGAAATCCCCCCCAATAAAATGTCCTTTTAGATCTTTACAAAGTGTTAGTCTGGCCCCTTGCCAATCAATAATTATTTCTTTCATAAGTAATGGGTTGCAGTGACTCTGGGAAATCACTAAAGAGGTTTTCTTCTAGGGGATTTTTTTCTCACTGGCCAGTCCTTAATGGGCTCCTTAACTGTAATCATACTTCTTGTACTGTCTGTTCTCTTTCATTCAAAATTATTCTCGGAAGGCCAGACACCCCAAATGACAAAAGTTTAGGGAAATATGCAGACTTACCCATAGATAAATCAGATAATTATTTTATTTAGAAAGCTTGATTTTCCAATAAACCAGTTGGGTCAAAGGTTAAAATAAGATATGTGGTTCCTTCTAGTAATGTTTTTTTTTGCTGACCCGAGGACTGAAAAGATTATGATTTATGGATTTGTTTATAGATAAGAGAGAGGATACAGGATGAAGAGATGCATATTTGTAATTAGAGAGGTGAAGAGTTACTAAAAATTTTTATACTTGTGATAGCTGCTGGAAGTCATTTTATACATTTCTTTTTTATTATATTCCTATTTTTCTTTCTATTTTCTGTCTTTTCCTTCTCTTTTCCAGTTTTCATTCTTTCTGTTCTTTTCGTTCTTTTTCTTGTGTTGGTTTTTACACACACACAAACACAATTTTAAGAAATGAATGAGAGTCTCAAAAATACCTGTTTCTTACAGGCTTGTCCCTGTCACAATCGCATTCAACTCATCTTTCCAAGCTTCTGTTTCATTAGATAATTAAATGTATTATACATTTCTTTTGTTCCAAAGGTAATAAAATGTACAACAACAGCTGTTTGCTGGAGGCAATATTGAACTGGTAACAGACCTAATGACCTCAACTATGGGTGATATCCAATTAAGTCCTCCTGCTAAGGGAATCACTGTCCTCATTTAAATAGGAGGAGGGGTAGGATGTCACAATCAGCTGCCAAGATTGAAGGGATCTTTAGAACAGATGGAGGACCAGAAGCTATGGAAGATAGGATATCTTTCACATTATGTTGTGTTTCACCCTACCCTCCTAGATTATATCTTCCTAGATTTCTTTTAAGGATGTGGAATTTATTGATTTGGTTGGATGAGTATTATGTCAATCACTGTAGATTACATTTTAAATGGTAAAATAATGGGCTGATAACAACACCGTTTATTATAGTATAAGTAATGTTGCATGTGAAAATAATGACATTGTATGGGTTTTTGTGTAAACTAAATGATGTAACTCATCACATTTCCAAAATGAGATCACAATATCAACGCTTGATATCACTGTGATATCAATTGATACCTCCATGAGGCTGATACTTCTAAAAGCTTCAAAATAATATTTGCCAGCTACCCTTATTCTTGTTGTATCCATAATACATTTAGTAGATTGCTGAAACATGTATTTTACTATTGTTTGCTTGCCGGGTGCTAGATTAGAGGTATTAATAAAATACAAAAGGCTACGCTGTAATTCACAGCAGTTACTAGAAGGATAGCTAGACATCATTGCTTATCCCAACACAATAACATAACACCTCAAAATGAATTGTAAATAAGGAGATGCTAAATTTGTCTCAAATTTTCAACAAAGAAGCTTAATAGCATGCCCTGCCTACCTCTGTGTATATAAGTAGACCCCAACAGAAACCTCATCTACAGGTAGTCCTCAATCTACAACCACAATTGAGCCCAAAATTTATGTTGTTAAGTGAGAAATTTGATAAGTGAGTTTGGCCCCATTTTACGACTTTCCTCACCACATTTGTTAAGTGAATCACTGCAGTTCTTAAATTAGTAACATGGCTATTAAGTGAATCAGGCTTCCCCCATTGACTTTTGCTTGTCAGAAGGTCGCAAAAGGGGATCACATGACCCCGAGACACTGCATCGGTCATAAGTCAGTGAGTCAATTATCAAGCCTCTGAATGTAAATCATGTGACCATTAGGATGCTGCAATGGTCATAAATATGAAAAATGGTCATAAGCAGAGGTGAAATTCTATAGAACTGGTTATTAGAAGAAATCTGCTTTTGTTTTTCCCCACTTTGCAGGGTTAATCCTATAAAGATTAACTTTACAGGGTTAATTCTGTAAATAAGGCAGTTGTTTCTAACCTAATCTTTATTGCTTTGCTCACAGAAACTGCCTGTCCCCTTATTACATTGTAACTTTGATGAAGTTTAATTCTCTGCTTGGTGATGTTTAATCCTATGGCCACGCCCACAGAACCAGTAGTAAAAAAAATTGAATTTCACCACTGGTCATAAGTCACTATTTTCAGTGCCGTTGTAAGTTCAAATGGTCACTAAATGAACTGTTATAAATTGAGGATTACCTGTATAGCCAAGTTAAAGCCACCACTATAAAATAGCAATAGTCAAACTGCTTTGTTCTCCTGATGAGCAGCCACCGAAGCAGGAAGGGGGAGATAAAAATCTCTCATCTCATTAATGCCAATGGGAAGCATTATAATTTGGAGAGTAGAGGGCTGATATAGAAAAGTACATGATGCTAAGAGTTAGTGTCTAATCCTGCGTTTGTTACTTTACAGCTACAAGAAAGTAGATATTGTTCTTCTGAGAACTGAAACTAAATTTCTGTCAGTTTTTCTGAACCTTGCATGTTAATTTTTGAGCTCAGTTTGGGATGAAAGCTAAGCATCTTTTAGAACCTATACTGGAAGTCCTCAACTTGGCACAAGAATTTCTATTTATAAGCAAAGTGGTTGTTAAGTGAATCTTGCCCAATTTTACAACCTTTTTTTGTCAGGGTTGTTAAGTGAACCACTGCCGTTGTTAAGGAAATCAGATGGTCCTTAAGTGAATCCAATTCCCCCCCGGCTTTGCTTATCAGAATCAATCTGAGAAAGTTGGAAATGGCGATCAAGTAACCTGGGATCCTGCAACCATGAATAATGTATGCTGTTTACCAGTCACCCAAATTTTGATCATGCGACTGAGGATGCTACAACAGTCATTAAGTATGAGGAACCAGCCCCAAGTCACTTTTTTTCCATTGACATTGTAACTTTGAAAGATTGTTAAGCAAATGGTTGTAAGCTGAGGATTACCTGTAGCCTCATAGATCGTCAGTTTCAAATGGTAATATAGAATAGAAGCTAATATAAAAAGTCTGATGGGCTCCAGATTTCATCTAGCACAGAGGTGTCAAACTCAATTTCATTCAGGGTCACATCAAGGTTATATTTGACCTTGGGGGGCTGGGGTGGGTGTGGTCAGGATGGGCATGGATCACTTGTGTGATCAACTGCCACTTTCACTAGTGGTTTGTTTTGCTAGCACTCTGCCAGGAAAATGGAGCTTGTATGGGCTGTGCATGGCCCTCCTGGGCTCTGTTATTTTCTGGCAGAGGCACCAAAGTTTGATCCTTCACTATTTCCAGGGTGGGCCAGATCCAATCACTCTGTGAACCACATCCGGCTCACAAGCCTTGAGTTTGACACAGCATCAGGAAGAAAAATATAGAGATTAAAATAAATAGCTGTTGCCAGATTATTTTTTTGCTAAACTTGTTCTTTTATATTCTTATTGGTTGGTTTTTTTTTCTGTTTTTGCTGAGCATATATCCTACAGCTATTCCATAGCATTTGAAAAAAATAGTAAATTCAGAAACATCAGAAAGGTCATTCTTGATATATCCTAACTTCTGCTAAAATGAAAAGAGTAGACATTCCCTGGAATGTTGCAAAATGTCACATATAACAGTTTCATGGAATGTAAGGATTGGAAGAAACTTGGAGATCAGCCAGGCCATTTCTGTCTTATAATTGTATAATTCATACTTACACAC
>JAEANM010016475.1:0-13263 GCA_017656035.1 Myanophis thanlyinensis
AGAATTCCTTAGCCAGCACATGCTGGCTGAGGAATTCTGGGAGTTGAAGTCCACAAGCCGTAAAGTTGCCAGGGTTGGAGACCCCTGAACTAGAGGGTCATAGGACCTCCAGAAGTTAGCTATGACCTCCTAGAACCTGTCACTCAAAGCAACAGTTCCACTTTCTCGAGTGCGTGAATTTTCTAATTCTGAATTGCCAAGTATCAAAGGAACTTTCGGTGAGCGGAGCATGTTTTTTAAATCAATACAGCTAAACTGGTATCTGGATTATCCTATAGCTCCAAATGTCAGAACATGCTGAAAGCACATTCAAGAGCGGTTCTCCAAGTGTGCAGAACCTCATAAAAAAAAAAAGTAAAGTGGCTGAGAGCAAAATTATAATTATTTAACAAGGAAAACAATGAACACACCCATGCTTCACATATTAATAAATTTGCAGGCTTAAAATAAAAAAGATATATGCAACAAGAGTGCGTCCTCTTACATGCATATTTTCCCATAGGCAGTGAGGGAATTTATTACTAGTAGACAACTGAACGTGCATACCAACTTGGGCTTTCTATTTATTTTATCCTTCTAGAAGCTCATGTGCCAAATAGCCCAATAAACTGGTTGATGTTGTCCAGTGTAAAAATAAAAATCTACTGCATAATTATTTGTGAGGTTGATCATTGCAGTATTTAACTTAAGAGGAGCTCTACATCTATCAGCAAATTGTTATTTAGTCTGTGCTGGGGAGCCTTGCTAAGACTATCCATCAGGACTGCCTAAAGGGGCTGGAGAGCTTGTATGTCAACAGCGAACTCTGTCTTCTTATGCTCTGGGCCTCCTGAAGAATGGGGGAGTGTGCATTGCTGGATTATTTTGGGATGTGACTGAAAGATTTAACAGCGTGGGAACTGATTGCTCATCTCAATGCTTTTTTTGGGGTTGGAGGGAACATGCAATGCTCTCTCACTTCATGCTTATGCAAAGATATGTCAACATAGCGTTGAAAAAATTGGGTAAAATGTTTGTCAGAACAAGTTGCATTTTAAGAGGCTATTCAAGGCCTGTGGCCGGCACCTGAATAGACAATCAAGAAGCCATTGCTGTAATTCTTACATCAAAAGCAGTGATTTCCCCCACCGCCACAATGCACGACAATGTCTGAAGTTTAGATTTAAATGCGTTGATAAGAGATTGCATGTTTTTGCAATCGGCTGTGAGATATAATGTAGTGTCGCTGTTATGTACAGAAAACCTTAGCAGTTGATTCCTGAGTTTAGATCCCATGAATTCATTTGGTAATTTGAGTAACTTATCTGACAGATTTGAGAAATCTGGAAAAGATGCTCTTGTCCCTCCAAGGGAAAGTTAGAATATAAAAGTAATAGATAAATAACAAAATGCAATTATTTATTATATGTTTTGATTGGGCCTCAGGCCTTGTTTAGTATATTCATGGAAGACCTGTGAGATTTATTAGCATCGGTTCTATTTCTTATTTATTTCTAAGACGGCACCTTAGGTCCAATTTTGTTTTGCTAACTTGGACAGCAGTACTCATAATTTCCAATCATTCATGTCTGAAAATCACAAGAGATGTAGCCCAAATATCTAGAGAGCACTGAATTGCCTGTCCTTGGTTCTTAGGGATTGGTACTTCTCTTGGGGATGGGGACAAACGATTTTATTGCAGTAAATTGAATTAAAAATGTGCAAATTACCATAACAGATAAAGGATGACCTACAATATGCACAAATTTCAGCATGTGGACAGCTCTTCTGCAAAATAGGTATGAGTTGAATTTGGTGATGGGAATAATAGCTTTTATTCAGAGAAATGCAGCTTTATGATCAAGTTCAGAAAAAGAAAAAAGGGACTTCATGCCATATTCTTCTTCTTCTTCTTCTTCTGAGTTTGTGCTTAAAGTTAACTATCCAGAAAATTACAATTGTAGGGTCCTTGGTGTGTTCTCTGAGCTTGGTTATTTTCTTGCAGACATTCCATCACCAAACTAGGTAACATCATCAGTGCTAGTGTTACCAACGTTACCTAAAATGTACAAGAAAACAATCAAGCTCAGAGAGCACCAAGGAGCCCACAGTTCAACCCTGAGCTACAAATATTCCTTTTTATTACAATAATACATTTTCTGATGCAAGTAACTTGCCTATCAAAATTGTTCTTAGTTAAATTATCGTAAGGAAACATAATATTGTATTATGTTAATCTTCAAACATTGTGGACTAGAATTCTCATGAGCTGCTGATCATGAATGGTGTAGTGGAAGTCAGCAAATCGTTTGGCAGATACCAGATTGAGAAAGGCTACACCAGAATTCTTATCTGCCTTTTCTTTCTTTTGATGAAGGACAATCTAGAAAGTCTCCATTTTCATGCCTGCTAGAGGAAAACATGAAGGAATTTGGTATCTACTTTCGGAAATCAAATAATTGTTGAGATAAAACTCTACCTGGATATAGCAGCCACAACTTAAATACTTTTCCTTAATAATCTTTGCTGCGGTCCATCCCTTTGCTGAGAAATTATTTAATTCTGCAACTGTACTTTGGGAAAATATATAACTTGTGTGGATTCCAGTGATGTACCTGAACAAATATCTCCAGATTTGTCAGCATCTCTTTGGGATAACATGTATTGATTTTAAAATTATTTTTTTATGGTGACAATTTCATTGAAATGGGGTCAGTGGCACAATAAAATCATTTGGAAAGGCCTTTTGTGTGCCCTCCCCTAACATCTGGAGAGGACAAAGCAATTTCATTGTCAATGACAGTCTTTTTTATGAGCCAGAAAAAAGGGCTAGGCTAGTTCTGATTGTTAATTCAGTTTTGCATGTTGGTCCAGATCATCTGGCTAAGCAAGAATTTCTAAAGGATGGCCTGTGCTACATAAAGAAACTGGCCAGGTAGCCAATTATATACTGTATCATCCTTAAAGGATTATCCTCTACATTACCTGAGACTGACAGGTCAATTTAAGACACCAGGCAGGCTTGTACAAGTAGCTTTATTATGCACATACATTAAAAGTTTCCTTAATGCTTTTATTTTATTTTGTTTTATTTTATCTCCTGTGCCTTTATTATTGTTTATAAATGACATAAGATGGAAAACATACTTAATACTACCGTAATTCCTTCTATATTTCCCCACAACAATTCTGTGAGGTGGGTTGAATTGAGGGAGAGCGGCTGGACCAAGGTCACCCAGCTGGGTTTTCATGCCTGATGCGAGACTAGAACTCACAGTCTCCTGGTTTCTAGTCTGATACTTCAACCATTAGACCAAACCAGGTCATCTTCATGTTTTTTAGGAGGAAATGCCACAGCTTCCCACAGCAACTGCTTTCCAAGGAACGGTTTCTTCACTTAGCCTAAGAGCTGGCTTGTATTAAATTAGGTACTGTTGTAAAGTTTCTCAAGTTAGATCCCGCAGACTTTTCTTCACCCAAAGCAAGATAAACATAATATCAAAGAATCAATGCTGATCGGTTTTGAACTTGTATTGGCCATAAGTAGGCTGAAAAAGTTTTAGTGGGAACTGTGTAGAGATTAGCAGGTTCCGGAGAGGCACATACATGTAGTCCTCGACTTACAAAAATCTGTTTAGGGCCTGTTCAAAGTCACAACAACACTGAAAAGTGACTTAAGACCGTTCTTTACACTAATGACTATCACAGCTTCCTCACAGATGTGCGATCAACATTTCAGTGCTTAGCCACCAGGGAGTATTTCAGTGGTGGAATTCAAATATTTTTTACTACCAATTCTGTGGGCGTGGCTTGGTGGGCGTGGCTGGGGGGTGTCATGTGACTGGGTGGGCCATTTCTGTAAGCAGGGCAATAAAGATTAGGCTAGAAACAACACCAGAATGTTTGGAAAAAAACAGAAGGAGATTTCTTCTAACAACCGGTTCTCTGAACTGCTTAGAAAATTTTCTACCGGTTCTAGTGAACCTGCTAGGACCTGCTGAATTTCACCTCTGGAGTATTTATGACAGTTATCTCACCCTGGGGAGGTCATAAGATCACCATTTGTGACTTTCATAGCTGGGTTCTGACAAGCAAAGTGAAAGAGGGAAGGTTACTAACCGCATGATACACGTAACAACGGTGACAAAGTTATAAAATCTGGTCTGACTCACTTAACCAACTCACTTGCTTAGTGATGGAAGTTCTGCTTCCAATTGTGATTATAAGTTGAGGGTCTATTTGTAGTGGACAAAATGCAGGGAATTGAAGATTTGCTATCATTGTGCAATAGAAAGAATGAGTTCCTGTGCGTTTTTACAGAGGTCCATATTTGTACAGTTTGTACAGTTACTTGCTTTATCACTATGATGAACCCTGATCGGGGTTCCTTTTCTTGTTCCAATCTGTATAAGGAGAAGGTTGCTTAGTGGTGTTTTTTTTTTAAACTGTCTAATTCTTTGTCCCACAAAGCAAACCTAACACCTTCTTACTATTTCAGAGATAATTCTCCTGGGACTTTTCATTACAAGCTTTGTTCTACTGCAGTGGGGATATTTTAATAAACTCCATTTCTGCGGCTTTAGTTTTATTCTGCTTTCTGGCTGTTTAAGGCAAGCTTTAGCACTATGCGTGCTTTCAGGTGAAGTTTAGAATCTTTTAAAGCAAGTGCTGGCTGAGGAATTCTGGGAATTGAAGTCCACAAGTCATAAATTTGCCAAGGTTGGAGACCCTTACTTTAAAGCATTTATCAATCTTAGAGAGATATTTGATTTAAAGGGTGACATATAAGGTGTTTTTTTTCTGCTTTTCTTTTGCTTGCTTTTTATTTTTCTTTATTTTAAAAAATAAAATAAGCTTTTTTTCTCTGCTAATGATCACCTGCCATCTAATTCACGAAAGCCAATTTTTCTGGCTCTTCCCAATTTAGTTTTCCCTCTGATTACCACAAGGTGGCGACCTATACTTGAGAATATCAGAATTGGACCTTATACAGGCCTTCAATGCAGATGTTTGCCTGGATTAAATCCTGCTGTGCTTTTATGATCATATATATATATATATATAACTAGAGGAACGGACAACAGAGCTGGATTTGCAACCGCTGACAATTGACACAATATCACTTTAATTGCCTTCTGTCCCAGTAGGAGAACCATCCTTAGCATTTCTCGTTTGCAGATCAATTGATGGCAACGTTTGGAGGGGGGTGGATTATTGATAAAAGCTGAAATTTCCTATCCCATATACTCAGGTCCGATCTCCTCCAGGCTGTTTGAAATATTTTCTTTTCCCAAGCTATCTTTCAATAGCAGAAATAAGCTTCGCTATAAACAAAGACACCAAAGAGGAACATTTACAGGAGGTGTGTGATGTGTAATGCAACTCTTTGTCCCGCCTACCGATTCTTATATCTGTTGATATTACATCTGTGCTGACTGAGCAAACGAAGATGTGAGACTTCGTAATAGATATAATTCACTTACCTGGCCTACAGGCAGTTATGGAAACAATATGGCCATATGGGACTCTCCTGTCTTTAGCAAAGGCTCAAATACCTTAACATTCTTAATGTTCATCAAATGTTTATTCCATCATCAATCGGACATGCTATGTCAGAATGCTGCTTTGTGCCCCATCTGACTATAGTGGTTAGCAGAGCCAATAGCCTACAACATGCGGTGAGCTACTGATGAGGCTCATAGATCCATCATCCAGCGGCAGTACTCTGTTCTGTTCCCCATCTCCAAACACACGAAAGCATACCTGGCTGTATGCCACAACTAATGGGGAGATAAGCAACCCCCTGACTGAGAGCCCAGAATGCTATCTCTATTAAAACAAGGCTTGATAGCAACTCACAAAATTTTCCTAATATTTCTACATGGCTGGCTTAGTAAACTGTTGTTTCCTGCCAAATTCCCCTCCCTTCACTCCACTTATAATCTCTCTGGGAGGGGCCAATCATTAGCCACCTGTATTCTATTTTTTTCTCTGACCCTGCTTCTGAACCTGCTCTCTCCTCCTCGCAACCCTACACATATGCACGTCAGGGAGAGCCTCCCTCTATTCTTCCTCACTGCTCCCTGACTCAGACACCACCTGGTGGCCAACAGGTCTCTCTAGTCCCTGCTCTGACTTTGAACACCCCTCCCCCCAGAGTCTTCCTCAGCCTCCAGGGCAGTCCCATAGTGTTCATCGCTGTCAGATTCCACCAACAACTCAGCCGGCTGCTGTTGGGCCACAACATACTGGAAGTTTTTCTGTGAGACTGTAACCTTGAAATAAACTAGCTTCCTAAACAAAACAATATAACTGAAGCTTCATTTCTAACCATGATAACAAAACAGATTTCTCTTGCATCAACATCTTCGAAGAAAAAACCAGTTGCCTCTTGAAAAAGCCCCTTAGGGACAACCATGACCTGGATGACTGAGAATCTCCATAGACATTTAACCTTCCCTCCTGTTACCAAATGATAAAACAGGAGGGACCTGGGGCAAGGACCAATCCCAACATATTTGCTGGGCATCTTGTTGGAAACAGCTGATACAGAGAGGTCCCCTGCAAGTCCTTTGATCAGGACCATTTGGGTACCTCTTGTTAGAAACCAGCATTTTACTTCTACCTCTAAAGCAGAAGTGCAGAAATTAGAGAGACATCATGCAAAGGCAAAATCCCAGTTTTGCCAGCTGCCGTTTACTTAGGTACTTAGGACTTTAGTCCTCCAGACAGAAAGAGGAGTGAGCATGAAGAACGCGAGGCCTTCTGTTTCAAGAAATGCAATAATCTCACTGCAGACCCTTAGCTGACCCAAGAAAATAGACAGTAAAAGGGTTCATCTCACCCTGACTCTGCTTCCTTTTGGCTTACAAAGAAGGGACTTTCGGAAAGGTCTCCAAATGACCTGCTACACCATTGGTCCTGTACTCAGGACTGTTGACCCCATTCCAAATAACTACATCGCTCCCAGAGGTGGATAAATCACAATCGATCCTATGGTAGTATTCAGAATCTGCTCAGACAATAATTCCTTAAGTTTCACCTTTTTGCTTTCTGTGGCTATGAAACGATCATATAGACCGGGGGGGGGGGGGGCTTTAACCTTGGCAACTTTAAGACTTGTGGACTTCAACTTCTAAGTCCGAGAAGTTCTATTGTGCGATTAAATACCTGTGAAACTTTATTTGCATGTATGTGTTTATAGGGATTTCTTAGACTTTGGCAATCTATTACAGATGTCACATGTGCATGGATTGTATTAGTGTGAAAGGCCACAATGGAGCCCCGAATTCCTGTTGTTAAACGAGGCAGTTGTTTGGCAGAATAAAACAAGATAGTAAGTTAAGTTAGTAACATGGTCGTTAAGTGAATATGGCTTCCCCATTGACTTTACTTGTCAGAAGGTCACAAAAGGGGATCACACGACCCTAGGACACCGCAACCGTCATAAATAAACCATTGGTCATAAACCAGTTGCCAAGCATCCCAATTTTGATCACATGACATACAAGGGTCATAAGCATGAAAACCAAGTCGTAAGTCACTTTTTTCAGTGCTGTTCTAACTTTGAAACAGTCACTAAATGAATGGTTGTAAGTCAAGGAACATCAGTAATCTTATTACTCCCCTTCCATAATATTTTAAACACAGCAATGGAATAAGCTGTTATTGGAATCAAGGTAAGATTCAATAAATAACAGAAACTTCCAGCCATATGTACGTAATAATAAGACCAGGCAAACGGTCTGGTTATAATCCTTGGTCTAAGAGTCGATGTTTTATGTTTTTCAAGTCCCTAACAACAGCCCAGCATCACCTCTGAAATACTGAGACACGCAGATGTGCGCATGGATTGTATTAGTCTGAAAGAGGGGCCAGCTTTCCTATTGAACCCTTAATTATGGGAGGGCAGGAACAAGTTTAACTGTCAGAGTGCAAGGCCCCGAGCATGACATTTTGGAAAAAGTTTTGGACTGAATCCTTGTGCACGGGTCATAAGCTGAGAACCTTCACGTTTCTGCTTTCCCAATAGAGCAGTTGCCTTTTACTGCACTTCTAAGTTTTATGTCTAAAACATTCAGCATCTAAGAGCAAAGCGTTCTTGTTTCCATATGGCTCTATCTACACTCTCTGGTGTTTTTTATATATACATTAGATATACATCAAATAATCTGTGGTGCCGTATCCAAATGCATTGCACATGGGTGATTTTCTTCCTTAACTGTCTGTAGCTCTAAGCTAACCCATCCTTCATCTGCTCCCTTCCTCCTCCTCCTCCTGCATCTGTGAGGTACAGATGTGAGAAAGTGGGGGAGGGGGAGATGGCCGAGATGGTTACAGCTTGAGCTACGGGTCTCCAAAGTTTGAAATGTTGGTAGCATGCTACAGACACTCTCATCAAATAACCACTAATGATGTGTGTGAGCAAAATTCTATTTATCAGGAGGCCAGCTAAGCATGTTTTCCCTCTAACCTTCCAGGAAACTTTCTATCACCCCACGATTGTCTTTTTCTGGGCTCACTTCCAAAGTGCTGGACTGCAGCCAACCACCATTTTTATTTCCCGAGGATCTCTCTCCCTCTCCTTCTCCCCCCCCTCTCTCAACAGGTGAAACCACCTGGCCAATGACTAGTTTGGAAAACTAAACAGGGCTGAACCTAGTTAGCACTAGGAGGGAGGCCTCCAGGAAATAGCAGAACTATAGGTAGCTGATAAGATCCCTCTCTCCGTCCGCCCCTCTTTCTTTCCTATTTATATCTCTATGATCTAGCCATCTATCCATGCTGGAAAAAGACAGCAGCAAATCACTTCCACACTGGTTCCTCAAACCTTCATTAAATTTCCAAGCATCAAGCTCAGCTTGAAGGAAGTTTGTCTATCTCTATAGGGCCGTGATGGCGAACCTATGGCATGGGTGCCACAGGTGGCACACAGAGCCATCGTGCCGCGGATACAAGCTGTTGGCCAACCTACCTTCAGCTGAGCATGCACGTGTGATTGCAGAGACACAGCTGGTCTTTGGGCCTCCGCTATGCATGTGCACGATTGCAGCAGGAAACCCAGCTGGTCTTTGGTGCGCTCCTGCGCATGCACACGCAATTGCTCATATGTGCGTGAGTGTCTGCGTGCAGCTTGTGTGCATTGCACCTGCAAAAGCTGCATGCATGCAAAGATGGTGCAGTTGCACATGCAGCGCACGTGGAGGAGCCACACGCAAGTGCAGATGGCACACGCAAAGCATGTACTTTTCGGCACTCGGTAAGTAAAAGGTTCGCCACCACTGCTATAGGGTTTATAGATCATTTATTGGAAATGCAAGTATACCTGAGGCTGGTGGGTTGGCTGACTTTTGAAATTAAATGAATCTAAAGAAACGAGTCAAAGACCCTGACCAGAAATAGGGAATTTGCCTGTAAGCATTCTGAAGCCCACGAAGACCAAAATGTAGGCTATGGTATAGACTTTGCAGCTTATGTTACCCCCTAAATCTTCTCTTCCAAGCCACCAACCTCATTAACAAGCTTTGCCCTCTCAACTTAGCCTCGTCCCTTATAGACGCCATAATGTTTCCTGCTGATTCATTGATAGGATAATGATGACAGATCATGGGACATGGAAATTTTTCATCTGTTCTATGTTCTTTGTCCTCTGACAGATTCTAGGAAGTCACTGGAAATTAGGAAAACAAACCTATGGAGAGGTAGAATTGTCAGATTGGTTTTGATAATATGGTTCTCCAGCCTGGAAGGTCCCATAGCTCACCTCCAGATGTTTGGAGATACTTCTGGCTTCGGTTACAGCGAATAGCCTTTGTTGTCTGGAGAAAGCATTTCTTGATTATGTCAATGGTTTGCTTCACATATTCAGTTTCTGGCTGGGTTTACACATTTCACTAAGTCATGGTTTGGTTAAACAATGGTCTGTTGGATAAGCTGGATTTGTATATTATAGAGAGTCTTAAACCATGAGAACCAAGAGCCAATGACCAGGTGCTTACAAGATGTTCAGCCCAAACAGGGAAAAAAAAAGCTATATAATGTTTTAGACTAACACAATATATCATAGCAATTGACTGGATCCACACCAACGGTCCTCAGGAATGTTGTTTATTTCTGTTGGATTATTCTTATTTCTGTCCTGGAGTTCTCATAAACAACTCCTTGATCTGTTTCATAGGCAAATTGGCAGTGGTACTATCGACCTCATTTGGACTACCTTGGCTAGTAATGCTGGACGGGGAATTTGGCAAAGTAGATCGGAATTCCTGCAGCTCACTTTGGATTACAGCAAGGCTGTTTAATCCAAGTTTCATAAAAAGCAAGCAGGGAGCTCTCGTCGCAATCCATTTCTGGAAGGAAGCATCTTAAAGAAACTTTCTAAGCTCAGAGAGTTAGCAAAGAGCTCCGTTCTGTTTGGCACAAGCCTTTTTATTTACCCAGAAACTCAGCACCACCTTGGCCTCCAAAAAAGACTTTGAGCTTGCAGAGGGAGCCCGTTTTATGGCAAACAAGAAAGCCTAAGCAACTCTACTAATTCTTCAACAACCTTTAGTAACAAGGATTCTCCATGGCAGCAGCATCCAACTTTTTTGGTTTTGCTGACTGGTGGTGATGACTGGTGGGAAAGAGGATGGTTCTGCGCGAGTGGTGGGTGATTGCACATGCGCACACAGCTCCATTTGCACAAGCAGTCGGTACAGGCCCACACACCTGCCACCCACGTAAATGGAGCTGCGCACGTGCGCTCACCCACCCGCTGAGTGTGCAAGTGAAGTTTGTGCACACATCTGCACTCACCTGCTGCTTCCTTGGCCCAGTTCTGCATGGACTATGGCCCGATAGTGGGCCACCGCCCTGCTCTGTGGGGTATAAATGGATATTGGTGATGTTTTCCTTTGCTCCCTTGGTGTCTGTGGGGTCCTTGGTGCACTCTGAGCTTGGTGATCTGATGATGTTACCTAGTCTGGTAATGAAATGTCTGCATGAAAACCACCAGGCTCAGAGAGCAGTAAGGACTGGACAGTTCAACCCTGAGCTACAAATATTTTCTTCTGTCGGTCCACTGGATCCATTTCTCCAAAATGGAGGAAACATTTTGAGGTGTAAGTGTAAGGAACCCTTACACTTCAAAATGTTTCCTCCATTTTATTTAGGTTGCCTTGCTCAGGGATTCTGGGATTTGAAGTCCACAAGTCATAAAAGAGCCACAATTGCCCACCCCCTGGGTTAGGCGATAAGGAAGAAGATGACAATGTGGCTAGAACTTCTTGATTTATTGACAGTAATTCGCAAAACACAATATAACACCAGCTGCTTTCTTCTGACAGTTCTCCCCTTTTATACGAGAGCTGTCAGACGGCTCATCCAATCATAAAGCAGCATTTTCCCTCTCCACCGGCACTTCCTCAACCACACACATTCCTTAGTCTCTTCCTGGCAATTAGAGTATTCAACAAATGGCCTCTTGCAGCACACTGATGGCCACAATGCGGTGCGACAGGGGGGCACAGGGCCTCCCGTGCCCCATTTTCACTAGCAGAGGCACTGCAGCCCCAGTCCTTTGCTATTTCAAAGCTGGCCCTCCGTGTCAGATTTAAGCACCCCACAGGCTGGATCAGGCCCATGGACCTTGACTTTGACACCCCTGCCTTAGAAGAATGAGGGAGGGTTCAAGTTTTGGACAATTTTTAAATTTTGGTTTTTATTTAAAATGTATCAATGGTAGTTTAAACAAGGTTCTCGTCTCTAGTTCTACAGAGAATACGAGATTTTAGGACAGTGAGCAGAATGTTTAAGATAAAGATAGTCCTCGACTTACAACAGTTCATTTAGTGACCGTTCAAAGTTACAACTTCACTGAAAAAAGGAACTTATGACCGTTTTTCACACTTACGACCATTTCATCATCCCCATGGTCCGGTGATCAAAATTCAGAACACTTGGCAACTGACTCATGCTTGCAGTGTCCCGGGATCATGTGATCAGCTTTTGTGACCTTCTGAAAAAATCAAAGTCAATGTGGAAGCCAGATTCACTTAACAACCGGGTTACTAACTTAACAACTGCAATGTTTCATTTAACAAACGTAGCAAGAAGGGTTGTAAAAAGGGGGCCAACTCACTTAACATCTGCCTCGCTTAGCAACCGAAATTTTGGGGCTCAATTGTGGTGGTAAGTCAAGGACTGCCTTCAGTTGTGATCCACCTCAGGGATTCCTTTAGTACTTGAGGAGTTTTAATCGTCGGATTGAACTTGGAAATGAATTTGTCATAGAGATGACGTCATGCGTTAAGCAGTCCTGAAAGCATAAGCCATGATAAATACGAAACATGTGACTTCTTGCTCTCGCTATGCTAATTGTATATTTAGCTGGCAAGTAAGGCCAGAATAATTACAGTCATTATATACAATACATGTCTGTACAGTAGAAAATCTCGGTGGACCCAATGATTCTTCCAAATAGATGTATGTGGAATTGTTCTGTTTATTGCACCCGAAAAGCTGCTCCCTATTTTGACTGATCAGTCACCCAATTAAAGGAATTGCTTGTGGTATTAGTTCTTTTTCCCTGGGTGTAGAATCAGATTGCCATCTTGCAATCTTTCTGCTTCTGTGTTCTGTGAATTTAATAGCAGCATGAGGCCTGTTTGTCTGTTTGTTTCTAGCCTTTTCCATACTAGAATTTTTTTTCTTGTTAGGTAGCGGTGGGTTAAGTCTTTAAAAAAAAATCAGAAGTAGGATGAGAACGGCAGCCACAGTAAAAAAAAATGGAAACATTCATGAAACTCCCAAAAAGTTCAGTTTTCTAAGGTTTTCAGATTTCCTTCTGTTCCGTTTGTAGGCTAGGACACTGCAAAAAAATATTCAGTCTTCAGCAGAGTTGTGTACAGGTTTATTTCAATTCGTTTAGTGACTGTTCAAAATTACAGTAGCACTGAAAAATGTGATTTATGATCATTTTTCACAATTATAACTCTTTGCAACATCCCCATGAACATGTGATCAAAATTCAGATGCTTGGCAACTGGTTCATATTTATGACTGCTGCCGTGCCACAAGGTCATGTGATCACTTTTTGAAAACTTCTGACAAGCATGGGGAGCCAGATTAATTTAAGAACCGATTACTAATTTATCAGGAATCCGGTTCTTAAGAATCACGATGGCGCGACTTCCTGTTTGGCTTCTTTGCCGGCAGGTCGGAATCAGCGATTGTCCGCGGTTTCGATCTGTGCTCTCTTGCTGGAACTCCTTGACCCTCCCCGTAGAGGAGGTAAGAGGAGGT
>JAEANM010016476.1:0-13263 GCA_017656035.1 Myanophis thanlyinensis
GTGGACTTCAACTCCCAGAATTCCTCAGCCAGCGCTTGCTTGCTTTGCTGGCTGAGGAATTCTGGGAGTTGAAGTCCACAAGTCTTAAAAGTTGCCAAGGTTGGAGACCCCTGGACCAGAAGATCTCCAAGATCCCTTCCAACTCTATTATTCCGTTCTACTAAAGGTAAGCTGAATCTGTGGCAGCAGGAGGATTACAATAGGGTTCTCTCTGCCCAGCATCTTTTCCACTCTCTGATTGGTCCTTGGGGGCTGAGAGGGAGGAATTGGCTGAAAATCAGCCAATGAGGTTCGGAAGGCTGAAGGGGGTTAGAACCTGGACTTCTCTCTCTCTCTCCATATTCCAAGTCCAGCACGTTCTCCGCCTGCCCTATATTGTGAGAAGATCTGTACTCTTTAACTACTGAGAGGAAAATGTTCCTCCAGGGGCCTGAAGCGTTGCCTACAATGGGCTACCAGAAACTCTTTTCATGGGAGATGCTAGTCAGATGCACCTTGGGGGTTCCATCAAACACATCCTCACAACCTTCTACAGAGGGACCATCGAGAGCACCCTGAGCAGCTGCATCACCACCTGCTTTGGGAATTGCACCATTTCGGATCGCAAGACCCTACAGCGAATAGTGAGGACGACAGAGAAGATCATCGGGGTCATTCTTCCCTCTGTCATGGACATCTACACCACACACTGCATCCGTAAAGCCAGAAACATTGTGGCTGACCCCCACCCCCCCATATATGCTTTTTACTTGCCTGCCATCTGGAAAAAGGTACAGAAGCATTCGGGCCCACACAAACAGACTGTGTAACAGTTTCTTTCCACAAGCCATCAGACTCCTCAACACAAAGAAACTGGAACCATAAACACTTGTGTATTTAGCTTTTTTCCCCTTTTTCTAAGTTCTTAGATTTAGAGCTATGTGTAGTTCTGTGTCCTGCTCTTTTTCTTTTTTTTAATCTATGTTGTCTGTTGTAGCACCTTGGCCCTGGGGAAGCGTTGTTTCGTTTCACTGTGTACTGTACTGTATATTGTTGAAATGACAATAAAACCTACTTGACTTGACTTCTCCTTTCAAAGCGTGTGTGCTCTGTTCCCACTGGGCTGTAGTCCTTATATATTGCACACACATACACACACAGGACCAGAGATAAAGGTTTCTTGAAGAGAAAGGATCAGATCGTGATATAGCCTTCGACTTTCAGCCACTCGGTTTAGCGATCGTTTGAAGTTACAACGGCACTCGGAAAAAAAGTGACTTATATGATATCCAGTCCTTGCCCTTATGTCTGTGGCGGCATCGCCACAGTCATGTGAACAAAATGTGGGAGCTTGGCAACTTATGATGGTTGCAACGTCCCAGGGATGTGACCTTCCCAGCTGGCTTCTGACAAACAACGGGGACATGGTGAGTTTGCTTAACGACTGCACAATTCACTTAGCAACTGCAGCAATTCGCTTATAACGCAAGGGCAGCAAAGTCATATCAGACATGACTGACTTAAGAACCACCCTGCTTAGCAATGGATATTCTGGTCCCAATTGAGGTTGTTAAGTCAAAGACTACCTACCTTCCTACCTGCCTGCCTGCACAGACACTCGTGTGTGTGTGTGTGTGTGTGCAATTGGTTTTTTTAAAACTTAAAAAGTAAAATATATCCTCTTTTGTACTGCCACAAAAAGTTGGTACAGAATCACATGATTGGAAAGGACCTTGGAGGTCTTCTAGTCTAACCCCCTGCCCGAGGCAGGACTCCCCTCATACCATCTCAGTCAAATGGTTATCCACAAATAGTATCTACTATCGTTAATCCTCGTGGATATTCAAAAATATTTCTCAAATGAGCTAAAGGTTGGACAGCTGAAAGGGACTAATATTTTTAACACCTCAGGGTGGAATACAACCAAGCAGGAAGTACTAAAGGAATACATTTTAAAATTTGCTTTGCTATAAGGACAATTAGTAAAATAAAACCTTAGGTTGCCAACTATTTTGGTCAGAAAACCCTCAGCTTACTAAATCCTAAGCAATTTCCGTATCTCAAACTGCTGGTGAACTGCAGAAGTTCTGTACTACTTAAAGGCTTATTTTTTTTTCCCTTCCTTCAACTCATTTATATTCTTGCTTTCCTAAATACAGTATTGTAATTCTGGCATTAGTATATTTAAATTACTGCTCCCTTCCAAAACCTTTATTTAAAAAAAAAAACAGTTTCTGGTAATTTATGGATGCCTGTTACTGCCATTCTAATTTTAAAATAAAGTTTCATTTCATTTACCCAAACAAAATTGAATAATAATTATAATAGATGAAAAAAGGGGTGGAGATCAGGATGAAAGGAGGGGAAAAAAATCCAAGTTTTTTTTCTTGGAAATTAAAAATCTCACAGTTTCCCAACAACTCCTAGGCTTGCCTGACTGAAAGGCCTGCCTGCAGCATGTAAAGGGTTAAGTCCTGCCATCTTCATGCCATTCACTGATATGTCCATTAAGGGTGTTACATAACAAAATGGCAGACCTTAACCCTTTCCTTGCCACACTTCCTTTCACTGTCAGTCACACACTTCAGCAGGCTGAAGCAAAAACACCTAAAGAAAAACTCCCAAGGCTGAATCGGTTTATGAGATATTGTAATTTGCTTGCAAGAAAGGAGGGGGGGGGGAGGGGAATAGAGCAACAATTAAAAGTTTTTTAGAAGTTTTTTTAAATAAGCTTAAACTTAATGAACAACAGATTGAAAAAAAAAATAAGTATAGGAGGGAAAAAAACCTCCCTGACTTCAATTTTATATTTTAACTTAAAAACAAAAAAAAGTAGTAGTTTAAATGCTAACAAAACCAGCTCTTCTTAGCAGGGGAAGCAAACTGTGATTCCTGTGAACATGGAAACGCATTAAGTTTGTGTCAGGTATGTTGAGCAGAGATTTAGAGCTACCAAAATTACCTCGTATTTGCAGATTCCCAGGTTCCTCTCCCCACATACACCCCTAAAAGGTACAGATCACCCCCCTCCTCAGCAGCTTTAAGCCCTGAAAGCTAAGCCTGTTGCGATCTGCCCCCCCTCCCACTTCAATGTCTGCGTTATAACTTGGAGGTCTCTAGAGCAGCATTTCTCAACCTTAGCCGCTTGAAGATGTGTGGACTTCAACTCCCATAATTCCCCAAGCAGCATGGTTGGCTGGGGAATAATGGGAGTTGAAGTCCCATACATTTTAAAGATTAAAAGTCCAAGTACTTTAAAGAAGCTGCTCTCTGGGTATTATCTACTGCTGAATTACAACTCCTACCATTCTTGTTACAGCAAAACCTTGCTAAGTGAAGCCAGGATGAAAACCATCACCAGCCTCATATGGGGATGATGGAAGATCTTTTTTTTTTTTTGGGGGGGGGGGGGAGAAATGGGTCAGCTGACCTCCCCCCCAGATAAGCCAGTGCAGGGAACCATAGCATCGCTGAACATGTGACTATCCAGCATCTATTTGAAGAAGACCTCTCACAAAGGAGAGCTGATGATGTCATATGGCAGGCTGTTCCCCTGGCTGACAGATTGTATAGGAAGTCCCTCTAGAAGTCTAGCCAAAAATTTCTTCCTCTTCAATTTGAGTCCACTGGTTTCAGTCCTATCCAACAGAGAACATCCCCTCCCTCTTCTGGGGTGAGACCCTTTCGGATAACCAAAGGCTAATATTGTATTCCCCATTTGTCTTTTCTGTAGGCAAATACACCGACCCTTTAAATATTGCTCACTGGGCTACATATGTCCAGCTTTTCTCCATCTTGGTAGTCTTCTTCTATTTCTTCACTGTCATTTTTGAATGGTGGTGCCCAGAACTGAATACACATCTCCAAGCCAAGTCTGACCAGGGCAGAGCAGAATGGAAACAATTATTTCCATGATTTGAACTCTTTTATGTTTTTATTGATGCAACTCAACAGTATTTCTCTTTTTTGCAGTTGCATCACGCTGCTGGCTCGCATTTTAATTTGTAATGGATGAGGACATCCAGAGAGAATCCTCTTAAATGTACTACAGATAGTCCTTGACTTACAACAGTTCATTTAGTGACCGTCTGAAGTTACAACGGCACTGAAAAAAGTGACTTAGGACCATGTTCCCACACTTTGCAAAATTCCCATGGCCATGTGATTTACATTCAGATGCTTGACAACTGGTTCATATTTATGACAGTTGCAGTGTTCTGGGGTCATGTGAGATTATTCCCTTTTGCCACCTTCTGACAAGCAAAGTCAAGGGGGAAGCCTGATTCACTTAACAACCGTGTCACCACTAATTTAACAACTGCAGTGATTCACTTAACAAAAGGTAGTAAATAAAGTCATAAAATGGGGCAAAATGAATTTCTCACTTAGCAACATAAATGTTGGGTTCAATTGTGGTCGTAAGTCGAGGACTAACTGTATTGCCAAACCAAGCCAGGTCTCCCCCATCCTATATTTTGGTACTTCACATTTTCCTCCGTTTCCTACTTCTTCCTGTTAAGTTTCTTCTCAACCACAGCTGGGCACTTTCCTAGCCCCATCTCTCCCCACATGTGATTATGAGTCAATCCTACTGAGAGACACAGTAATTATGGACACCACAGCATTACAATTGTGCCCTCGGCTTCATCATCAAAACAGAAAAATGGGGCAAAGTGTTGAAATCACCTGAAAATATAATGCGCAGACTTCTTCTACGCCTATATCCTACCTACTCCATTGTAAAGTAACTTGCTAGTATTGACCCTTGTTTTTCTAATACAAGGGCTACTGAAATTCAAGCAACCAAGACTTTTTGCACTTGTGTTCTATTACACCATAAATAAATCACAAAACAGGCAATCCTCAGTTTAATAACCAGTCACTTAACCACTGTTTGAAGCTATGACGGACTTGAAAAATGCTATTTATGAGCCATCCTCAAAGTTACAACTGCTGTACATAATACACCCCAAGCTGTCACATGGGAACGTTTTAGGCACTCGGCAGCTGGCTTGCATTTGTGACTGGTTGCAGTCAAAAGACCACAAATTTGTCACATTTTTGGCTGGTTTCTGGCAGAAAAACTGCCCCATTGAACATGCTGCATTTGCTTAGCGATCATGTCAATTGCTTGACGACCATGGCAAAAACAATTGTAAAATCAAGTCAGGTCGCATGGTAGCCCACTTAGCAACCATAAGGACTCATAGCCCAAAGTCTGGCTTAGTTGGGGTCCTAAATCGAGGACTACCTGTATAAGTTTCTCCAATGGTCTGATTGACGTGTTATACTTTTGAGGGATCTTGAACTATAGTTACTGGGTTTAGCCTAGCTCAGGAGATTCTCTAGCCCAGCAGCCTGATTCCTAAAATGGGAGTTTCTAAGAAACCCATAAGCGGTCTATGAAATTAAACAGCTTTCTCTCTTTCTGCTGTTCTCCAGCAGCTAATGACAGTGGTGGTGTACACTGCGTGGTAGCACGGAGGCTCTGTTCAGTCCCCAAGGGGTCATGTCAGTGGAATAACTCTTCTCTTGCAATGATTTCTTTATAGCAGAATTCCCCAACCTTTCTGGTTGATGGCCTGCAGTGGGGGGTAGGGGGGGGGTGGGAGGGCAGGAGAGGGGATGATTTTGTGGGAGGGGCTGGCCACCTGCAACAAGGCTCCCCTAAGTGGGGCCATGCATATGAACTGGCCAGCCACTCACGTGGCCTGTTGGCAATTAGGCCATGGCCTGGTAGTGGGTCGCCGCCCACAGTTGGGGACCCCCTGCTGTAAAACCAATCTAATTTTGTAGCTATTTTTAGGAACTCCATACTGTCTAAAATGCTTTAGTGCTGGAAGGATGGTCTACTCCCAATAAAAGCCATCTGAACAAGGCTACAGGTAATCCCAGCCATTCGTTTAACGACCGTTTGAAGTTACAGCGGCACTGAAAATAGTGACTTATGACCGTTTCTCACACTTAC
The DNA here is from genome assembly GCA_017656035.1 of Myanophis thanlyinensis. Taxonomy (NCBI): domain Eukaryota; kingdom Metazoa; phylum Chordata; class Lepidosauria; order Squamata; family Homalopsidae; genus Myanophis; species Myanophis thanlyinensis. The sequence continues at coordinate 5,948 of JAEANM010016476.1, forward strand.
GGCCATTGTAGCGTCCACATAGTTAAGTGATTAAAATTCAGCTGCTTGGCAACTGGCTCATATTCATGACGGCTTGCAGTGACCCGGGATCATGGGATCCCCTTTTGTGACCTTCTGATAAGCCAAGTCAATGGGGAAGCCAGATTCGCTTAAGGACTGTGTTACTAACTTAACAATTACAGCAATTCCCTTAACAACGGCAGTGATTCACTTAAGAACTGTGGCCTGACAAGATTGTAAAATGGGACAAAATTCACCAAACAGCTGTCTCAAGATTTTAGCAACAGAAATTTGGGGCTCCCCTGTGGATCATAAGTCAAAGGACTACCCGTACTCTGTGGCAGCTTAAAGACCTCCTCTGATTCTTGGCTATTCCTGATTTTCAACTGCCCCCACCCAAAAAAGCAATTATAATGTTATGCTTTCCAGAGAGGAAGAAGAGGACCAGTGACCATAACAACATACTGAAATTTCATATTTCTTCCAGCTCGGCAAATGATACAGTTGCATCATCCTTCGGTGTTTTGTTCTGCTCCAATCTAATTAAACCACCTAATTTTACTCCAGCTATTATGATCCGCCCCCAGAGAGGGTCAAGACTGATGACTGACATCCTGCTCTGCAGATCATCTCCCTACCAGTCAAGAGTAGCAGGGAAATCCACAGACCAAAGCAGGAACAACCAAGCAATTAGGTCAAACTTGATTTCATTGGGGGGGGGGGGGGGATCAACCGCATCAGGGTTGTGTTGGACCTTGGGGGGGGGGCAGAGTGGCCATGGCCATAGTGGGTGTAAACAGCTCAACATCACTCATGTCAGAGGCCCCTGTGGTGTGGCCCGAGTGCTCTGCCAGTGAAAATGGGCTCCCGAGCTCTGTTTTCGTCTGCCATGGCCTCCTGCAACCCCCTGCCAGCAAAAATGGAGCTCAGGAGGGCCGTGTGGCACTCCCGAGCTCTGTTTTCACTGGCAGAAGGTTGCAGGCCGTGGCAGCTGAAAATGAAGCTCGGGAGCCTGTTTCACTGGCAGAGGCACTGCGGTCTAGTCGTTCATTGTTTGCAGGGCAGCCCCGCGGGCCAGATCTAAGTACCCCATGGACCAGATCAAGCCCCCGAGTCTTGAGTTTGATACCCCTGAATTAGAACAATGCTGCACTCCCGAAGGGACATGCCATTGCCACATCCACCAGTTGATTGAAGCTGGATTGCACTGGTCTCTTAGTCACACCAACAAAACACTGGCAATTTGGATCATGAGTGCATTAATCCAGTAATCTTAACCAATCAGCCCAGACTCTCAGTCAACCTAGTCAACGCTGAAGTCAAGAAGTTTACGAAGCTCCTAGATTGTCTTTGAAATGTTATTTATGAGTTTCATCTTGGCTTTCTGTTACCATGTTGAAATTATAATTTATTCCATTTTTAATTTTTTTGCAACAACAATCCTTTTGGGTACGGTTAAGATAGTAGAAATGTGCAAATTAGGACTGACCTATTCAACTACAACAAAAAGGCATTCCAGATCAACCTTCCCCATATCTCTCATCTTAGCCATGGCATTTGAGGGGTTATGTGTGTGTGTGGTCTAAGCGTTTCTAAAATTCTGCAATCTTTCTGCGGGCGCACCTGCTGTTCTCTTCTTCTATAGTTTCACATGAGAAACAGTTTATTCCTGCTGCATTGAATCTCAAAAATGGTTTGTGAATCAGTTCAGTTTTCCAACATCTTTGAACTTAAAGCCATAGCAAATTTTCCTGCCCCTGAAGGGACCCTGAGCTCTTAAACGAAGTTTAAAAAGATTTACAAACTGGTTAAGATTATCTATGCACCAGGCTTCAAGCATACTAATGGTAGCTAATCCTACTGTTAGCAAATTAGTTTATATTCTTATAAATTTCCACAATTAACTCACACCTGGAAGCATTTCTACTGTCAAAACTCAGCCATGGTGAAAGAAGAGCATGAGGAATTATAGAATGGTGCATTAAATTAGAGTTGCCATGTCACTTCTAAGTAACCTATTCCATGCCTCCAGCATGCAATGCTAAACAAAATTATATAGTACCCAGAAATGTGAAGATTTGGGGATAATCTGAAGGACATGCATGTGTCCAGGTTGGGAAAGACCAAGATACATACTGCATTGTCCTTTACTCCACAGTCCCAACCAGTACCCTTAAACCATGTTTGCATAAAAAACCACTTTGGAATTAAGGCAGGATCCGACAAGGGATGTTTCAACCCCAGTTGTGCTGGTATATCCATGTGTGGGGTGATAAATCATACAATTAATTGTATAACTCCAGCATCAGTTAATTTATTTATTAAATGTATTTATTAATTACATTTGTATGCTGCCCACCTCACTGTTAGGTGATTGTGGACAGCCAGCTCACATCATCAAAGTGGAAGTACAAAAGCTAAATATTAAATGTTAATATTTGTTAACAGAAAAATGTTAACAGAATTTAGGTATTTTAAGAGCCAGTATACAGATGGGATGGAGGTGGGGGGTCAATTATGATTTAGCAACGAGACAATCTGAGCCTCCTTAGTAGAGTGCTAATTTCTAGCATAGGTCAAATCACTATCAACAACTTAAGTTTTAGCACAGTTTCACTTAGCAATGCATTTCATCCCATAGGAAAAGCGGACTATACCGAAGCCAGGGGTATGGGACCTGGGAAATCAAATGCAATACTGGGGATTCATTGAAATGCAGGAACTATCTTCCTATGGATTTTGAATGCTCCAAGGTGAGCTGCTAACATAGCATAAGGGTAGCCTGAGTAACAGACAGATTTTAAGGCCAGCATTTTGCTGCCTGCTACAGAGGGGCAAATATTTATTGTGAGGTCACAAAGCAAGTGATTTGCAAGTGAGCAAGTGAGGTCACAAAGCAATACTTTTTCATTTTAGTGTACTCCTGACAACTGGCAATGAAAATTAGATTATCTTTGAAGGTGGGAGATCCCAGTTTAACTGCCATTAATGCAACAGCTGCATATGCTCCAACAGTGCACACATGCACACACACATATACACACCATATATAGAAAGTGTACCTACCTGCTCCGGATGTTCATGAGTTCTGAAGGAAGAACCGTATAATCCTTTGGGCAGGGTGACCGAAAGTCAAGGAACCTACCAAGAAGACAAAGAGGGTGTTGAAGTTACGTGAATTTTGGATATCCTGGTCCCCTCACGCTAGTAAGTGACTAGAGTGATGGTGCAAAAAGCAGAAACAAAGTACAAACTACCTGATTTGGAACTAGCTCACTGCAGACTGGAATATCATTTTTAGCTGCATAGTTTCAACCTCTTGAGATCAACAATAGATTTTTTTTTTAAACGTCTCTCTCCCACTCCCCCCATGGATTGCCTACTTAAAATCCAATGGCTGAAAAAAGCTATCTCCTCTTGATTCATAGCCGAGATCCCAAAGTACACAGTTTTAACTCTTTAAATTCAAATTCAAATTTATTGGTCACATACACAGTCATACATACAGATATGCAGTGAAATGCTTACGCGACCGCCCGCGACCGCGAGTAAATTAAGGCAAAATGGGAGGGTGGGGTAGGAACTAGGGTTCCCCTTCCCAAAACCGAAGCCCTACACAACCTCAATTTCAAATTGCAGGAAGTTTTCTATTGCGATTGATGATGCTTAGTCAGTCCGTCAAGCATTTACAAGTAGGCATCAAGTTACGACCAGTTTTAAGACCATGATTTTTATATTGCTAAGCAAGGCAGTGTTTAAGTAAGTCAAGCCTGATTTTATGAGCTTTTTTTTTTTGGCCATGGTTGTTAAACGAATCACTGTCAAGTGAATCACGCAGTCATTAAAGCAAATCTGGCTTTCTCTTACTGACTTTGTCAGGGCAAGGGGAAGCTGGCTGGGTAGGCCCACAAATAATGATTGCACGATCCCAGGATGCTTTAGCCCTTGTAACTTACGTGTCGACTGCCAAGTGACCAAATTTAAACCACATGACCGTGGGGATGTTGCAACAGTCATAAGTACGAGGACCGGTTGCAATACACTTTTTTTCAGTACCGTTAATTTCAAATGGGTTTCAAACACAAAGTTGTTTACTCAAGGGCTAACTGGACTGCATTTCATCTGCCATCAGTCTTTTGTGGATGTCTGACATGCTGTAACTGGAGGAAACTGGGAGTTGAACCTACTATGTTCTAAATGTATCATTTTGTCCCAGAACTATGATTAGAAGAGAATCAGCTGCGAATTTTTGTTCAAACGAATCTTACTCAAAGTTATCTTCTTTATTCTGACAGGGGCTCATTAGATTCTGGGGATACAGAATCAAGCGAGGCCCGGCCACACAGGTAAGTCCTCAACTTACAGCAGTTCATTTCAGTGACTGTTCGAAGTTACAACGGCACTGAAAAATGGACCCAGGACTGTTTTTCACACTTAATGACCGTCGCAGAATCCCCATGGTCACACGATCAAAATTCAAGACGCTTGGCAACTGACTCACACTTATGACGGTTTTGCAATGTCCCGGGGTTATGGGATCCCCTTTTACAGTATAACCTTCTGGCAAGCAAAGTCGATGGGGAAAGCCAGATTCAACTTAACAACCGTGTTACTGGGTTAACCGCAGCGATTCACTTAACAACGGCGGCAAGAAAAATAATAAAATGGGGCAAAACTCACTTCACAGGTGTCTCACTTAGCAACAGGAATTTGGTGCACGGTTGTGGACCTAAGCTGAGGACCACCGGTGGTCTCTTTTCTTTGGGTTTGAAACGTGTGAAAGAAAGATAAGGAGGTTTTTTGTACTTCTATTGGGAATGGCTTTTGTTTTTGTTTTTTTTTAACACAGGCTTAGTACCATGCCCAAAGGAAATCCCAAACATGCAGCTCCTGAAAAGCAGGTAAGAGGCTGAGCCAGGAAGCCCAGGGTTTGAAACTACAGCCTGACCTCACCCTACGTAGCCAAAAGCTAGCAGTTCTTTCAGTCATAGACACTCTGGGTTGACAACCTGGGAATTATGCATGGCCCACTTGGTGAAGTTACTCAGAGGGTCGTCTTGGTAATCAAAACATTCCTACGCATTTAAAATGTACTTGTCCCAGCATTGGTCTTACTACGAGTTTCACAGAAAAATCCCATTTCTCCCAAGTACAAAAGAACATCACCTAACCTAATTTGCATTATATAATCCCTTTCAATATTCAATATCACGGAGAATTGTTTAGGTTGATGTCACACAGGGTAGACAGTCTAACCCTGCTATGTTATGGGGGTTCAATGGCAGAACTGAGGCTCTGCAGGCTCAAAACCCCAAATTCAATCCCTGGTATCTTGGGACAAAAAAAAAAAAGGATGGCAAATCCCTCAAAACTCTAAAAATGCCTTTTTAAATCTCGGTATAATTCATAAATGCAAATATCAACCGCCAGGATTTTCAAACAGAACTATTCTGGCTGGAAAGGGAAGGCACCATGTTGGGGTCATCTCGATGTGCTTCATTCCAGCTTAGGATTCTGGGAATTGTGGTCCCAAGGAGGGCATTCAGCTGTGGAATGCTAGAGTAGACCTTATGACTAATCAATTGTTTAAATTACAACGTTCATATGAGAAAGTCTACACCCTTTTTCCTTGCTTTTTTTTTTAAATGTAACATGCGCATTCCTCTTCTGTTTTCTTTTGTTTATTTAATTCAGCGGAACTCAAAATACTGGGAAAAAAACCCCACTCCTGGGTTTTAACTTTAAGCTTTTATTATAATTTTTTTTGCCTTGAATGAGGGAAGAAAAAAAGGAACCATGAAACCAATTCAAAAATTAGAGTCAAACTTTCTATGAAATTCCCCTCCCTTCATATGGGGGGGGGGGGGAGCGGGTATTCAGGATAGCTGCCTTAATTACTCTCCCCAATACATACTAAAAATAAAAAGACTTTGGGAAGGAAGGAAGGAAGGAAGAAAGAAAGAAAGAAAGAAAGATCCAGGCCACATAAACTTTTTATCTAAAAAGGATGGGGACTTCCCAATTAAATCATGCTGCTTGCCCATTTTTAAAGATGCATTGCAGAAGTTAGCATGGGGTGCTGAATTCAACAGCCTGTGAAATGTCCTTCTCTTTAACAGGAACCCCAATACCTGCTTTTCGAGGTTCCACTGGCAAGCTTGAAAAACCCTCAGTAGGAACAAAATGCATGCTGCGAAAGATCTCGGAAGCCTGGGGTGGGGCAGGGTTTTCACTCCCTTGGCAAACCTTTTCTTCTGCCCCACCGGCCTCATGCAACACACACACAGAGACACAAAATTTCATCAGCAGTCAAAGAAATTGAAATGGAGGCAATGGCCCCATAGAAATTGCCCCCCCCAAAAAACATATATCTTTTCTGAGCGATTCTTTTTTACTTTTGATTCGTGCCCGACGTCTCATTTCCCCTGTGAAATCCAAAATCAGTGTCTCTTAAGACACGGCTTTACGGTATTACTTACTTACACACACACACACACACAGAGAGAAAGAGAGACAGAAAGCGGAAAAGATTTTGAAACAAAAGTTGAAGCACGAAGCTCCTTTTTCCCACCCAAGAGCAAAGAGAGCCAAATGCAGGAGGACACTGTAGAGAAAAACAATGCCCCAGCAGAATTACGAAGCTAGGAGAGAAAGACAGAGAGAGTTGGGAATCCCAATTCCGGTTTCTTCAGAAAAAGACCCCCAAGGAATTCAGGATGACAAAGAGCTGTCTCCCACAAGGCTCAACATTTCGCTGCCCCCAGCTTCTCCCTGCCTTCCTGTGACCCACACGCTGCTGCTGCTGCTTACGAAGAAGAGGAAATTACCAGCTGAGTGGAGGCTCAGGGCCCTGCCCCACTTCGTAGCTTCCCCTTCTTCTTCTCCTCCTCCTCCTCTTCCCGGCAGGAAAGCCTGGCGAACTCCGAGTCAACTTCTCACGGCTGCCGCTTACGACCTCCTCCAAAAGCTTGAGCGGCCAAGAAAAAGAAGAGGGCTCCAGCAAAGCTGGCTGGCTTTTCAGAAACAAGAGACCTCAGAAGAGAGAAGTGATGGGGGAAGGAGGAGGGGTGGGGGTGGGAAAGGCACCCCAACATGGAAGGAGGTTATCTCTGCGTTCAAGTGTCACATCAGAGACTGGAAGCTGTTTCCAGTGGGCGTTCCCAAAAAAAGTCAGGGAGAGACTCCGGGAAGAACCTTCCTCCTCTAAGGGAGCCAATAAACGAGGCCGGCTCTTGCCCCTCTAAGCTGGCTTACGCTTCCGGAGCAGTTGCAGGAATGACCTTAGGACTCCAGAGAGAGAGAGAGAGAGAGAGAGA
>JAEANM010016477.1:0-13262 GCA_017656035.1 Myanophis thanlyinensis
AAATTCAAACTACAGAGGGTATAAAACCCAGGGACTCTCAGCATCTCAGCCCTTTTTCACCTGGAACTTCAAGCTTGAATCTCCAATAATCCATCCTTCCAAGCAGCCACCATGTTTCCAGTTCTTTTTCCCCACTTGGAACTGAACCACATGGATATTTCTTCTAACAGTGGTAAAATGAGGCAAAACTCACTTAACAATGTGTCACTTACCAACATAAATTTTGGGCTCCGTTGTGGTCATAAGTCAAGGACTACCTGTAATGCCTTCTAGACATTACCATCCTTCTTTTGAGATTTATTTTTATCTGAGTAAAAATAATCACATGAGTATGCTAAACTGATATCATAGCCATATCCAAATTTATATGTGTCAACCTCATCACATTGATTTCAGGTAGTAACCACCCTTGAGTGTAAAAATGTCCCCCTTCCCTAGCTCTGAACTGCTAGTTTTAACCGGGAAAATGTAATGGGAAACATCTTATTATTGCAGTTATTTATTGCTATGTATATAATACAAATATTCTTATTTTCAGTCTCGGCCACTCTTTGTCCTGCTAGGAGAAAAGATTTAATGTCTCTACCAGCCAGCTCTATTTCCAGAGCATGTTTTTAGCCTATTTCACTTTCCTATTATAAATTGCTTGTACCTAAAGTGTTCAAAATGTTTTTAACTGAATTTTAACTGAATTTCCACCTTCCAAGCAGGAGGAAAATGTTCCAATTGTGAAACAGCTGTTCAAAGCCCTGAACCTTGAAACAAGAATTTCACACCCCAAAACAGCCATTTTGAATTTGAGACACTTCTTCAAATACTCAGAGTAATCTGATTTACACTTGAAAGACAGGCTTTGTACTCAAAATGGGAGTGTTTCAAATTCAAAACACTTTGCACATCCTTAACCTGTAAGCAAGTCATCCAACAACTGCAAAGCGGATAAAAATCAACTCTGCCTCACAAGGACAGCTATAGCATGCTGCAGATTTGCTCAACTTCGTAAGGATGATTTTAGTATCTCTGGGTTTCTGTACCACAGCTCAACTCTGAAGAGAAATAAATTCCAAGCTGGAAAGTGAGTGCATTAAAAGGAATTACAGGCAACCCCACTGAAAAGTTTTGGAACCTGTAACTAGCTCATTGAAAATAGCAGGAGATCTGTAGGGTCAGTTGCCATAATAGAAATTGAAATAAAGAAAATATACACAAATATGGCTTCCAGCAGGGTTGCATGATCATTAGATGAGAGCAAAAAGCTAATATTTTCTGCATAGTCTTGCTGCTACTTGGCAGTTAGTTGCCCACCAAGAATGATGACTCGTATATCCAAGAAGCTACTGCCTCCAGGCATGGTGTGAGAGTTACATATGTTCAATAAGTCCTTTGTGAATGGCTCCTGAGAAGTATCACAATGGAGCCAAGAGGAAATAAATAAATTGCTCAGAGACCTAAGCATTTGAACAAGATACAAAGACAAACTGTAAGGCTTCTTGGGAAGAGAACAGAATGAGCTGTTGTAGAAGGGTAGGCATTGGAACTGAAAAGAAAGAGTCTTCATTTCCATCTTCCATAACTCCCCTCCATCTTGCCACCTGCCCTCCACCACACAGACCCCATTAGGCACCAATTGTTATGGCTACAACTCATAATCCCAGTTGATTTTATTCATGCCCTCATTATGGATTATGGAAGATATAGTGTAACATATATAGAGAGAACTGGGCAGTTCAAAAATGTGAAAAAAAATAAAATAATAAATAAATAAAAATATTTTGATCAGGCCACAGCACAAGTTGATTAAATATAACACATGAAATCATTTTTCACTCAGGATTCATCTACCAACAAAAGCCTTGTGGGAAAATGAACATTAACAGACTTCATACCTTATTAACAACAATAAAAAACAGAAAGAAAGCTAGTAAATATGAGCCACTTTCATGCAATATGAAAATGTCTTGCTGCCACATATTTCAAATCACCGACAGAAAAATGCCTATCAGTATTATCTCAGAACACATCATGCTGTAGATATTCTAGGCTCTCATCCATTTTTCATTTAATATTTATTGTTTGTGCCTTCTGATGTATTTATTTTGTGCTGTTTCTGGGTTTCTTCTCTATGGATTAGATATAAGCATTGTTACTTAATAATAATAGTAAAAGTGATGGTGCCTTGAAGATTTGATGGATGTTTCAGAATCTTCCAACTGTTATCATTTGTCAAAATGGAATGGCAATGCTTTCCACTTGTAAGAGAACAGTGGTAAAAACATCAATTTATCTTTTTAGTAACAGCATGCTTCTAATATACCAGGAACTGATGTTTATTCATACTTGAATTCTTGCAAGTTTTACAACTAAACTTCTCCTTGCAAAAATAGAATACTTTCACTAGTTTATATATAATATCTCTGTTCCTCAATGTATAATTACACCTGAATTAAATATGGAGTTAATTAATTTAGCCAGTATTAATTTTAGTTACTGCACCTTGCAGCAGGATTGTACGATGGGGGATAGTGAACCGTTTGTGGTAAGTGAAAAAAGGAAGAATTAGGAAGAGAAGATTGGTAGGGGTAACTATGAAAATAATGCCTAAATAAGGATGACGGAGAGATTGCAGTGAGTTAGAAAGCATATAAATAATTAAGGAATAAGAGACTGAATGGAAGAAAGGAAGACATAGATGGACATTAGGAGACTTGATTCCAGTCTGAAAGAAAAATTCCATAATGATTAGTGACAGAGACACTGGCAGGGGTTGGGTCATATGTTTGATACCACTGTGAAAGTTGCAGGAGAAGGATGGAGAAATGTAGTGTTCACTACTGAATGTAACCAAACAGGATGGTGTTATTGTTAGTTGCAAAGTCATGTTTGACCCATCACAACCCATGGACAATGTTTCTAAAGGCCTTCCTGTCCTCTACCATCCCCTGGAGTCCATTTAAGCTCAGGCCAACTGCTTCAGTGACTCCATCCAGCCACCTCATTCTCTGCCATACCTTTCTTCTTTTGCCCTCAATTGTTCCCAGCATTAAGCTCTTCTCCAGTAAGTCCTTCCTTCTCATTAGGTGACCAAAATATTTGAGTTTTGTCTTCAGGATCTGATCTTCTAAAGAGAAGTCAGGATTGATATCGTCTAGGACTGATTGGTCTAATCGCCTTGCAGTCTAAGAGACTCGCAGGAGTCTTCTCCAGCACCATAGTTCAAAGGCCTCGATTCTTTGGCGCTCAGCCTTCCTTATGGTCCAACTTTCACAGCCATACATTGCAACTGGGAAAACCATAGCCTTGACTATAGGCACTTTTTTTGGCAGGATGATGTGTCTGATTTTTAGTATGCTGTCTAGCTTTACCATAACTTTCATCCCCAGGAGCAAGCATCTTTTAATTTCTTGGCTGTAGTCCCCATCTATGGTGATCTCAGAGCCCAGGAAAATAAAATCTGTCACTATCTCCATTTCTTCCCCATCTATTTGCCATGAATTGAGAGGGCCAGGTGCCATGATCTCAGTTTTCTTAATGTTGAGTTTCAAACCAAATTTTGCACTCTTCTCCTTCACCCACATCAAAAACCTTTTTAGTTCCTCTTCACTTTCTGCCATTAGAGTGGTATCATCTGAATATCTGAGGCTGTTGATATTTCTCCCACCAATCTTAATTCCAATTTATGATTCATCTAGCCCTGTCTGTCTCATGATATATATAAATTAAATAGGCAGGGTGACAATATACAGCCTTGTCGAACTCCTTTCTTAATTTTGAACCAATCAGTGGTTCCGTGTCCAGTTCTCATTATTGCTTCTTGACCCGCATACAGGTTTCTCAAGAGACAAATAAGATGGTCTGGTACCCCCATCTCTTTAAGAACTTGTCACAATTTGTTGTGATCCACACAATCAAAGGCTTTAGCATAATCAATGAAACATGATGGTACAAGACTGGAAAACTGCTAGAGTTTTATTCCTCCCAGCTCTATTGTCACCAGTGAGAGAGTCACTGATTTTCAAGCACCAAGATTGCAATCATAGGAGTGTTGTTACAACTGGAACTGTAAGGACCAGTTGTAAGCACCATGCATTCAACACCTTCACAATTTCAGTCACTGAATGGGTGGTTAGTAAATGAGCTCTCTCTCTTTCTCCTTCCCTCTCTCTCTCCCTCCCTCCCTTCACATGCATGTGTGTGTTTGTGTGTGTTCTTCCATTCAAAATTGCCTGCACAAGTCCTTGCATTTTTCTTGGTAAGGTTTTCACAAGTAGTTTGCCACTGCCTTCTTCCTAGGCCTGAGAGAAAGTGACTGGCTGAAAGTCATCCAGCTAGTTTTGTGTCAAAGATAGGATTAGAATTCCCAATTTCCTGGTTTCTAACCTGATGCCACTATATCAAACTGGTTGTGTGTTTGTTTGTGCATATGTTTAAAAATTGAACAGTTTTGCTAGTTAAATCCTCACCAGTTGAACCAATTTTAAGCTGATTTCCTTCAAACTTTTACTTTGAAATCTAGTAACCCACAACACAAAATTGTCTTTTTAAATAAAATTAAGACTGCATGCAACTTCCCCCAACACCCCACACACAGTATATGTTATTGCATCATGAAAAATTAATTTAAAAAAAACTTAGTAAGAAGCAGGCAAATTAGCTGTAGACCTTTTTGTAAAAGCAATCATTCTGACAAATATAATTATACAGTGCTACTTACACATGGGCAAGGTTTTACTGCATCACTTGGAAAGAAACCAAGCTCCTGGGTCATTAAATTTCTACCCTACAGAGAGACAACAGAAAAAATAAATATATACAGATGCCATCTATATTCAGAGCAATTTAAACCTGCACATTATGATTTGCCAAATGTTGCTGAATAATTCATTCATGTTCAATACCTTCTTAGATTAGAATGACTAATAGCTAATATAGAAACTCTGAAGGTTGAGGCTTTCTTACTGTAGGGATAAAATTATAACATTTACATTGGTTTGGCATCTACTTTGGATCTGTTTTTGAGTAAATTCTGGTTAGGGAAGAATAAATCACTTTATGGTCAATCCATGCCACCTAGGTAGCACTTGTAGCTTTCAAATGAAACTTCTGCTCCTTGATGCTTCTAACACTATATACTGTCACCCACTTGAAGACCCAGTGGAAGAAGCATTGCCAATATTGAAATCCTACAAGCAATATAATTAAGCTTAGAAGATCCTTGAACAAGAAAAGATATTGCAAGCCTGCTTGTTCCCAGATGTCTTGGACTTTCAAAGATTAACAGCCCATTTGTAACAATGATTGCATTGTCTTCTCTTGTATCATTAGTGACTGGATCAATTTCAGAATGTGATGCTAAACAGATAGATTACCTGGAGTGATAAATTTCATCATTAGTTATCTTGATTTTTACTCAATCTGGGTCACAAGTTTCAGCTGGGGGATAATTAAAGGTAACTTAGTTAAAAAAGTAACAATTCTCTCTCGGGAAAATAAAACATCTCCCCTCTTTAAAAGAGGAGATTATAGGATCTCTGCTTTAGATTTTCCAGAAATAGACAATTGCTGTATAGACCAATTCCCAACCTCTGCAATTGCATAAAGAAATTAAACAAGTGATGGTTTTTCATTACAAGAATTTATTTCTTCCTTCCTTCCAAGCCGGTTTATAAATAAACTTACAGTTTATTTACTTTATAGTTATTATCTGGACAATCACTCTTTAGAGATGAAGCAAAAGAGTACAATTCTGTTAATTCTTCATATCATTCTGTTAATTCTTCATATTCTTCAGTGGCTTTTTATACGGGATTGATTAGCCTGGAAATCTTGAATTAGGAAGCACATTCTTAGAGGATGCTTTCCTGTCTCTCAAGCAGAGTTTAGATATTGCTTAAGAAAAGTTGCTCCTTGAAGAAAAAGATAGTATCTCTCTCAAGTTTTCTATTGAGGCAATATCCTGCCTTATCAGTTATGATAATATGTCAACTGCATATAATCATGAATTAAAATGAGCACAAAATCATGGCACACGCATAGTAGAAATGTCCAGATAGCTAATTGTCCACTACTACACGGGTATCAAACTTAATCACGTTACAGCCTGGATTGTGAAATATCGTGATGCCTTTTGCCTTTGTGGAAACAGGGTGGGTATGGCCTGCACATGATGTATCCGGCTCATGGGTCACCAGATTGACAGGCCTGGAGAACTACAATATGTCTTTGTATTCTTCTATTTAATTGGTTCAGGTACTCTGATGAACTGCACTATATCTTAGCAAGAACAGTACACTGAATTTCACTTTTTCTCTTGGCTATGGTGGAATGTAGTCTAAATTCTCGGGAGGAGAGCCTTTACTCCAAAGGATGAAAAGACAGCGGTTTAGATAATTTGGTTGAGAGGAAGAGGAACAGCTCTTCCCTAAAAGTTCTCAGAGTATATCTATAATGATGCAATTAAGTTGCATCATTATAGATATACTAAATTTGGCAAGATTTCTGTCTACAGATGAGAAACAATAAAGGAAACTGCTTGGAAAAAAACTCAGTGTGTCTTTTTTTGGTTAATGGAGTCTAACATGGTAGAATACACAGTGTTCCTTACTGAATTAACCAGAAAAGATTATCTCTGAATTTAAGATGACTTCATACCCTCTCCTAATTTCAAATGAAATTAGACAGAAAAATATTACAAAAAGACCAAATCCTGGAGAATTTTCTTTCTCAATAAAGGAATGCATGTAGCATATTTAAAAAAAAAAAGAAGTCATATGCCAGAAAAGTACATTGAAAAGTCCTCCAGTACACTGAACTGCCTGCTGATTGCATGCATTATCTGGACAAAATCCAAGATAGGCAGTGTCAAAGGCACCCAAGTCCTAAGCCATGTTATGCTTTATAAATGATAACCAGGACTTTGCACTCAAAAATTGACCAGGAGCTAATCTAGATCACACAGCAGTGACGTCAAATAGCAATAACAAGTCTGTCCAGTAAGTACATTAGTACCTTTGCAAAAAATGATCTTTAAGAACAATTAATCTGAGTAATCCATAAAGGAAGTGAAAAGAGCATGAACAACTGAATTTGACAGCCTAGCCAAAGCTGAACAAAGGTCATTCCGACTATGACATTGCAAGAGCTATGAATCCAGAAGCAGCTCCAGACCTGCACTTTCAGTGTGAACACAACCCCACCCAGACCAGAATTAGTAAGCATCTGAGTTAAGCGCCACTCAATCTTGCTGGGGGTGATTTTGAGATTGTTCCTTTCCATCTAAGCTCTGACAGCTTCCAGATATCAGGGCAGGACTTTTATCACATGCCCCACATAATTGAATACTATCAGCAAATTAGATACCTCATTTCATAATCTTTTGCTCAACTGATAAAAAAAAGAAGAGGCTCAGGATTTCATAAAGAAGTGCCCACTGCCCTATCTTCATGTCTCCCAAAATGACAGAGTGAACTCATGCCCTTAGAAAGCAGTGGAACCGCTATAACACAATGTCCCAACTCTCACAGGCAACCCACAATGATCCAGTTCCTCCATGAATGTTTCCCAGAAGATTGCTTTCAATTACCCAGCACGCATATGAATTATGTGTGTCCCTATATGTAAAAACAGCAGGTATGTGTCCATTAAAACCAGTTCAAATCTATCCTTCATTATCATGTCTTGGTTCTTGGTTCTACCAGTATTGATTTTACCAATACTGGGCATTTCAAATGAACAGAAACATTATTTTGAAAATTGATTATATTAAAAAAGAAGGGGAATATAGAACTTTGTGCTTTAAATTGAATTTTAAGATAATTTTCAGAACTCGGAGAACAATTACAATACTGGGCCTTTGAAGTATAATCTGACTTTTATCACAGATGCATGTTGTTGTTTTTCTTTTGAACTTATACAAAGTTAAATTGTATGTTTTTAACCCTGGGGACAAATCCTCAAGATGGCAAATCTGTTTAGCATAAATTTTGATGCAATTCTAATTTTTCAGGTTCTCTTTAATATTGCACAACTTCTACACACTGCCTTTTTAATGCAGATGGGAACTTCAGAAAACTACAAATATTCTTTATTATAGTATCTTCTATAATTACAAAATAAATAAGAATTGTATGAGTAATGAAAAGTATTTACAGCACTATAGGTAAATCTGGATCCAACTCTTTGCTTCTGCTCTTCCTTGTTATTTTTCTACTCTCCAATACAAATTTATTAGTATGCCAAGATCTATTGCATTCAGTGAAATTTAACACTGAGGTAAACTTATTTAGAACTGTTAAGTCAATTTAGTATCATTTTCATTAATCAAGAGGAGCATACTGTACAGACTTGAAAGCAGTAGATCTACACCCGATTTAATATTTTGGTTAAATGTAAGAATAGAATAGAAAGCAAAACCTAAGAACCACACAAGTAAAGATCATTACAGGTAGTCCTTGACTTACGATCACAACTGAACTGGAATCTCAGTCACTGAATGAAGTGATCATTACGTGAGATGTCATGTGACTACTTTGCTCAACCACTGAAATCCTGGCACTCCCAGTTGCAGTTGTTAAGCGAGAATCACAGGTCACTAAGTGAATGGAGTCCCAGGAAAAGAGTGGGGGTTGCTTCGGAGGGGGACGAATATCCCTGGGATGACTGGCATAGGCTGCATGCAGGGCAGGCAAAGCTGCAGCTTCCTAGAAGCCTCAGCCACACTCCAGCCTGGCACAGAGACATGACACAAAGAATTGCAATCCTGGAAGCTTCAGCCACCACCCAGCCCTACAGTGCTTGTGACTTCAGGGGTGTGGCAACTCTCCCTCCAATATATGCCCTTTTTGCCGCACTGCACAATGGCACCTGAAGGAGGGGGGTAGCAGCAACAGGGCTAAAATAGAGGTTCTGGGCCTTCAGCAGACCCAGCAGGCAGCCACCATGTAGGCCACTACCTCATCCTCAGGGCTACTGTTGCTATTGAGAAATGCCATCTCAAGCCGCCCTCCACCACGCCATAACCATTCTGTAAAGTCCCAATTGACCCCATGGCCCTGTAACGTCACATGATCTGCTGCACCTACTTCATCTTTTCCTCCATCTACTGACAGGCACTCCCAACCTATACAAGGCAGCTACTGGCAATGCCAAGCCTTCTTACCAAAGCTGGATTCAAGTTGGCATCCCATTATTGCAATTGTTTGCAAGCCTCATTCCCCAAACTGCATGACAGGGGCAATAATTCTTGATTCTTTCCTATATGTTTTTTTACTTTGCACCTTTTACTGTTTGTTTTTTTCTATTTTACTTTCTTTTAGTTTTTACTACTATAATTATAATTTAAAAATAAAATAAAAAGTGAGAGATAAATTTGAAGATCCCAATCTACCTTCAGCTGACTTAGGAAACAGTCCAAAGATCTGTTTGCAATGCTACAGAACCAAAAGCAAAACAACAAAAAAGCAATTAAGATGTATTTATTTACAATGTATACATATAATATATAGAAATGTGCATAGTATGAATCTGTTTTGTTTAGAAAAAGACTATCGGAAGTTAAAATTTAAAACACCTGAAGAACAATGCAACTAGAAAGTGCTAGATTGAGAAAGGCAAATTGAGCTAATATGTCATTGTACCTGCCAAAATAAGCTGTGTGCGTCTCCTTTGATGAGTTCAATGATATCTCCAATCTGGATGAATAATGGAGGACCATCCGGTGGAACTGGCTGGGGAATCCCGGTATAGTTTCTAATCACTTGCATTTTTGGTAAACCTTTTGAGAAAGGAAGAAAATTGAACAATCTGCATGTGATAAAAAGTTAAAACACTGTGTTATCTCATATAAACTCCCCTTTTTCTATCATTGCTATTGTTTCCTGAATGGAAGGTCCTATCCTGAGACATTCTTTCTCAAATAAACTCACCGGTCTGATGGACTTTCTTTTTTCTTTTTAAAAAACTTATGCTCTCCCTTCTCTCAATCAATTGCATATTTTCACTCAATAGCGTACAAATGAAAATTGAAAGCAATTACTGAAATAGAAGAGGGTTCAGCTCATAAATCTCAAGGGGAAAAATAATAAAAAATTAAGTACAGATAGTCCTCAACTTATGACCACAATTGAGCTGAAAATTTATGTTGCTAAGCAAAACAGTTAAGTGAACTTTGCCCCATTTTAGGACCTTTCTTGATACAACTGTTAAGTGAATCACTGCAGTTGTTAAGTGAATTTGGCTTCCCCACTGACTTGCCTTGGCCGAAGACTGCAAAAGGGAGTCACGTGACCCTGGGGGCACTGCAGCCATCATAAATATGAGCTGGTTACCAAGTATCTGAATTTTGATCACATGACCATGCAGAATGCTGCAATGTGTTTCGCAAGTGTGAAAAATAGTCACCAGTCACTTTTTCCAGTGCCATTGTAACTTCAAACTGTCACTGAATGAACTGTTGTAAGCCGAGGAGTACCCATAACTTGGTCTTCCAACCAGAGACTCAGATACAGTGAAGTCAAAGATGTCAACAAAGCACAATCTGCATTGCTTTGATTTGCTTAAAGGAAATATTTTTCTTTAGCCTGTTGCCCTAGTTCCGTGATGGTGAACCTATGGCACTGGTGCCACAGGTGGCACACAGAACCATCTTGCCTGGCACACAAGCTGTAGGCCAACCTACCTCCAGCTGAGCATGCACCTGCAATTGCACATGCATGCAGGTGTGATTGCAGAAACCCAGCTGGTCTTCGAGCATCCGCTATGCATGCACGGGTTTGCAGCAGGAAATCCAGCTGGCCTTCGGAGCTCTCCTGCACATGCACATGCAATTGCTTATGTGTTCGTGAGTGCCTGCGTGTAGCGCATGTGCACTGCACATGCAAAAGCTGCATGCATGTGCAGATGGTGCAGTTACACATGCAGTGCACGTGGAGGAGCCGCACATAAGTGCGGATGGCACATGCAAAGCATGTACTTTTTGGCACTCAGTAAATAAAAGGTCACCACCACTGCCCTAGTTCATAAAACAGCAGCCTGTATAGTTTTAAATGGAAAGGAATCAATCTTTTGTCAACAGTTCACTCTGTTCTTGGGTAGGCAGTCGAATTAAATCTTTATGATGATCAAAAACCAGCGTAAGCAGGACTGGGCACAATCAGTTAAAAAATCATAGAAAAATACGACAGACTAAAAATAATAACAGTAATACAAACCTAAAAAATATAAAACAGAAAGTATATATAAAGACAAACATTTTAAAAAGAGGGGTAGAAAAATCAGATGCACATTAGCATAAAGGTTTCTACATGGCAGACCAAATCTATCACACTATAGAACTCTGTGATGAACTGGATGCTCATTAAGACTCGTTTATGGCAAAGATAATCATCTGACGGACATTAAGCACTGCTGCACAGAATCTGGCAACATGGTACCGGTATGTTATAACCAAATTAGTGTCTGAAAGCAGCAAGGAGGTAGAGAATTGTCCTGCGTGCCCTGAATCTTAATGCAATAATGGTGAGCGGAGGCTAGTACAAATGTCTCTGCAGTATAGGCGCTGGGGAAGCACATGATCTGTTGTTTCTATGTGACCAGTCACAGGACATTGGTTATCCAGGAGGGAAATCTTCCTGTAATGTCCTTCAACAACAGAGGAGGCACAGGTAGTCATATTCCGCAATGCAACTGCTCATGCCTTTTAAGAGTGGGTGGGTACATTTGTGGCTTTATAAAAGATGTATCTCAAGATTATCTAATTTTAGGCTAAATGGGGGGGAGGAAATAATAACGCTTTTAGATCCTGATGGGAGAAAACACATTTGTCTACGTTTAATCACAAACTATGCCATATCTCTGATACAATTGCTTGAAAACAAAATGCCAGTTTTTTCCTAGGTGTTATTGGATTTTCACAGCAGCTGCTTTCGTTGTACATTATGAACAATTCAGATGGTCAAAAGCAGCTGTGGTGCCCATCACACTACCTGAAAAATAAGAGTGTGAGAGTGGTGTCACCTGAGTTGCTTGGTTTTTAGAAGTTGTGCTTCTAGATGCTTGTTTGACTTGATCTGATCAGAAAATAAATGGCCCAGTAATTCTTTTGACCTTTAGGCCAACTACTTGAATTATTCTATGTGTGTGTGTCTAAAACCAAAAATCTGGACTAGTTTCCAGACGCTTAACTGGCCTTTTTTCTTTTCTTTTTTTGTTTTACAGATGCAACCATCTAGCAGAGGTATTTTCATTTTTCAGGCATGCCTGAGCTGAGGTACTGCTGCTTGGTTCATCAAGTCTCAACAAGCTGTTTCAGGGTGTTTCTCTACTGGAGCAATACATGTATGTTATTCTGTCATGTGCAGCTGTCTGCTCAGCTACCTTGAAGAAAAAGAAGTAATGCCTCTTTTTGAGAGAGAATGCATTACCCACAGTTGAACCCAGAGGGGTGCAAAGGGGATGATGACAGACAGAAAATATACTACCCAAAGCATGCCTCTCCTGCTAAATCTCATGGGATGGTAGACACCAGAGATATTTTCGTAAGAAACTCATCTTAAAGCCATAAAGGTCTTTGAAGGTACTATGTGGTGCACAAAGAAATTCATTTAGGATACATTAGTGCATATCTTATATATGCCTTTTTCTGCCTTGTGTTCCCATGATCACTTTATACATATTTGAAAGTGTATATAAATCTTACATGCAGGAATATACCAAGAAATCTACCTCTGCAAATCTCTTTCTTTCTTTAGATCTCTTTTGAACCACAGTACTGAAAACCAAGATTCTATATTCATTTAGAAACTTTTGGCAAGTTTAGCATATACCCATTTAGACCAGCAATGTAGCTAAAAACTGATTAAAAGGTGTTTAAATTTATCATTAATTTGCAGAATATGGATTAAAAATAATGGAACCATGGGTAAAAGCAGGAAGAAGTGACATGGCTAAGAAACAGACCCCAATTAGAAACCCAAAACCACAATTCAAAAATCTGGTTCAAAACTCACTCATTGTGGGGGAGTAACACTTTTTGCAAGTGCATCTATGACACAGCAATGCTTAATAGATAATCTTTTATCCATCAACACTGAAGCATTCTAGCTCATGACTATTGTATAGATAACATGGAACCTAAGAGAAATCTTTATTTAATCTTTCCATGAAGGTGCACTTCAGCATTACTTAATTAATTTTAATTTTTAATTTTATTAAATTTCTATACCGCCCCACTCCCGAAGGACTCGGGGCGGTGAACAGCCGATAAAACA